>JASCZI010272577.1:0-14459 GCA_036250425.1 Stylosanthes scabra | reverse complement strand
TTATATATGACAATATACATAGCCCACTAACCCCTAGAATCCATGTGATTCGGTTTCTCTTCGCATCAAGCGGACCGTGATGTTTCGGAGATCCATTGTAATCCTTGGCCATTTTCCCTTTAGTTTTGTGCTCTGAAGAAATTTTCAGATAAACAAATAACATTAGTTCATGTTGACAAGTTTTAGACAGATGAACCATGCACTGATCTATGCATTTGACATGATATATCAGCATTGAATTGATTAGCATTGTAGAAGTAATTAATACATGTTACTATTAAAAAGGGAATACCTCAAATTTAAGTAAAATATAAAGTTGATATGACACTCTTGAATGTAATCTTCATTCATTCATATATGATAAGCGAGAACATGTTCAAAAGTAAAGATTGATGGAGAGAAAAGGAAGATGAAGTGATGGACATACCACATGTGTAATGTTAGAAGAAGTAAATGACAAAATTTGATTGTGAAGAAGAAGAAAAAAGGAATAAAAATGAAGAAGGAAAAGAGGGAGACAGCAAAGGAAGGTGTAGTTAGACAGTTAGTTAGTGAGTTGTCTAATAATATGTTTTTGCATGATTTCCTAACTTGTAGTTGATGGAGAGACAGGAAACCAAGTTGTAAGTTGTGGCTTGAAAAGAAAGACGTTAAGTTGGATCTAGTCAATATGGGCAACAAAGATACACATATTGTTAATACGAGATTTTATAGCCTCAAATTACTCTTCTTTCACCCATTCTATATGGATTGCGGATCGCTCTTGTCTTGTCTTGTTCCTTAAATATGTCGCAATGTCTCCTCCCACGACCGATATAAATCATATTATGTAGGACCATCACATAAAAAACAGAGTCCGGATATGTACAATTCAATTTGACTCTTGCAAATGCATGTACTTCACCTTTTGTGCGACTAAATTCAAAGAAATTATAAATTTTATGTGAATTAAACTATTTGTATAATTAGACTTGAATTTTGAAATTCATAGTTGATATAACTAACGTGTAATCGTAATTATATATTGTCATGATTAAGAATCCTTTGGCTAATTATAGAGAAAGTCCACATTTGGTTCGTCTATCATATTCATAAGGCTAAGCGTGTAAGGGATGATTTTCCTTGTATCTAACAACGTTATGCTTATTTATTGCTCTTGTTATGTGTTAATATTCATACGAGATGACAAACAAAATACTCCCTTTTAAATCAATAATCTAAATAGTCCTTTGGGACTAAATTGATCAAAACCCAATATCCTCCCACATCATTCTCTTCCCCTCCCAAACTCAAACTCAATTACACAATACAAAAACTTGGCTCATAATTAGAGACAATCTTGATTTCCAGTTTAATTATGAGGACCATTTAAATTAGTTTAATATTGTTTATCTCACATTCATTCATTACCTTCGGGGTATTCACTTACTTCTCTAGGCTCAGTGGCTAACTGCATTAGTTTATTTGCTTGCTTGCTCCCTTTTAGTCTAAGTAAGGAAGATAACTTTTCTTAACTCGTATCAATTAGGTAATAGATGAGAGTATAACATTGATTCAAAGAAGTAAAGATGAAGGTTGATGCGACATTATTAACCTTGATGACAATATCACACAAACACAATTACACAGAGAAAGCATGATCCCATTCTATAGACACGAAACAGATAAACAATCCAAGCCAAGGCACCACGGAGTCCAGTTTTGATTGGCTTCTTCAGCGAGCCTCATACTGAACAACTGCAATCACAAGATATATGTGTAAGTGAATGTGATAACTGATAAACGAAAGAAGCAGCGTTCAAGTGGTGATGAAAAGGGAGTGCTTACTGCGACGAGTGCGCTTCTTGTAAAGGATGCGGTAGCCGCACTCACGGCACTGGATGACGTCACCTGGTTTCAGTGTGTTCTCCATCCCGCAATCGCCGCAGATGTAGCTTACAGGTTCGGCCGGAGGATCCATCCTTGCTACTTTTTCTACGCTTTAGGGTTTCCTTTTCAATTTCAATTTCGCCGGCAACTACGTCTCTGCTTGCCCCCTTTGCAATTTCGAGAATGGAGATATTTATACACTCCTTTATTTGGGCCTTCACGTAATTATCAATGGGCCCAATGTGGACCAAGCTTTGGTTGGGCCCAATGTGGACCAAGCTTTGGTAGGGCCCAAATTAAAATAAGTTCTCTCTCTACCAAAAAAAAAATAATAAGTTATTTCTAACAACATCTCTTAGCATAAGTGTTAAGTGGTTTGATTGCTTAACACTATGTTTGGTTCAGTGGAAAAAGAAAGGAGAAAAAATGGAAGGAGAGAAAATGGAAAAAAAATGAAGTTTTACTTTGTTTGGTTATACATGGAAAATGGAAGGAGAAAAAAAAATTAGGTGGGACCCGTAGAGAAAATTTTCTCTGCAGCTGAGGCGAGAAAACTGAGGGATGAAAGGGGATTGATGATGAAATTACATTCTTGTCCTTTTATGTTTTTATAAATATTTCCTTTGTTATTCTTTAAAAAAAAATTAAAACTAGTGTTATATAAAAAAAGTAAGTACAGGAAGAAATAATAATGATAATAATTGAAAGTAGTGTCTCTTATAATATTATTTTATATAATTTTTAAAATTGAATTTAAATAAAAATATTTATTTTATTATACAATAAAGTTATATACTTTAATCCTTATCACATTTAAGAAATAATGGAGAAATATAACTTAAAAAATTATTTTGATTAATTAAGATAATGTGTTAAATTATTAAATGATACACACCAATTATTAATTATTATTTTTATTTTGTAAATAATATAACACATATTTTTTCAACTAAATCATTTATTTCTTTGTAAAAAAATATCATTTCAATATTAAATAGGACAAAAAAATTAAATGTGCTTTTATTTAACATTGAAGTAATCATTTATTTGACATATAAATAAATATTTGGTCGTGTAAAATAAGTATACACCTAAAATTATTTTATTATAAATATAGTTATAATATTTTCATTATATTATTACAATATAAGTTTAGGTCAAACATTTCATTTATTAACCTAGATAATTCACATCAACGTATAAATTCATAATATTTATAAAATACAATTATAAAAAAAATAAATAAAAAATATATACTTTTAAAAAAATGATTTACTTGTTAATTAAAATAATATGTTAAATAATATACATTACATTTCCGCTAATGCCCTTATTTGTATTTTGTTATTACCAATTAGTTTTAATAGTTAAGTTAAATTTAAATATTATATTTATTAAGTAAAAAATTTATTTGAATACATAGAATTATAAAATTTTATAATTGGGTAAAATATATTTTTTATTCCTAAAGTTTGTTAAACTTTTTAAAAATACCTCTAAGTTTTATTTTGTCGCAAAAGTTTTTCATTTGCATCAAATACACTCTTGATAGTTAAATTTTCAAAAACTCTAGGACCAATTAAATAATAATAACAAAATTTTGTGCTTAACTTATTTGTGCTGAAGGTTGTTCTTATCAAATTATTGCTAAATTAATCTTGTATTTCATGAAAATTAACTATGAGTGGTATATTTGATGCAAATCGAAATTTTTTAGTACAAAATTGAAACAAAATAAAATTTAGGGATATTTTTTAAATTTTTAGCAAACTTCAAAAGAAAATATACTTTACCCTTTATAACTTTTACAAAATAAAAGTAAAAATAAATAAATAAAAATATTTATACTTTACTATATAATAAAAATAAAAAAATAAATATGTTATTCTATATACTAATAATTTTCCCTCTATTTATTCACTTTACTATTTTTTATTGATCCAAATAATACCAAAAAAAAATAAGCTTTCTTTATTTTCTATTCTTTCTGTTTTTTATATTTTTTTCCTCTTATTTTCTCTTTTTCAAAATAAAAAATAATTTTTTAATTAACATAATAATATATTAAAATTTTGAAAGTAAAATTAAGAGTTTTTTCATAGAAAAAATATTTAAACATACTATAATATTTATAAATTATAATTTATATATAATAAATGAAGGGCATTAAAGTAATTTTGCTTTATTATGATTTTCTCTCCTCTCACTTTTCTTTCTATCCAAACAAAGGAAATTTTTTTCCCCTTTTTTTTTCTTTTATTTTCTCTTCATCCAAACAACACATAAAAAAATCTACTTCTCCTCTCATCTTCTTTCCTCTCATCTTCCTTCCTCTCATTTTCTTTCCTTTCACTTTCCATTCTGCATCTAAATATAGTGTAAGTGTTTAATCTCAGATTTGTATCTTGTGGGAGATATGTATACAGAAATAAATGTGGTCACGTCAAACTCTAAAATAAACACTCGAAAAGACGTAGGAATTAATCTGAACGTGTCAAATCTAGGATACCTAAAAAAAAAATTATCCCAAAAAACAAATAAGCTTATAGTTTAGTCCCTTGGGCTTCGGCCCCAATGAATACCCACAAAAAATAAAGGGCAATAATAGTTCAGTTGGTGACTTTTCTGTGCTTCCTGGTCAACTTGGCACTCTCTCACTGTCTGACTCAGTCAAATATTTTTTTTTTTTCATTTTCTTGTACGTAACATCTAGTTTCTTGTGATAATGCGGAAAATCCACTTGAATTGAGTCATAGTCTCATAGATAAGCATTGCCGCACCGATTACCGAACCCTATCATCATGATCATGATCATCATAATGTACTATACATTATATATGTTAGTATTGGTGCTTTTCAACTTTGATCCAAAATGGGACACTCGGCAAGCACTAGATAGTTGACTTCCCAGGGAATTAATAATAGGTTTAAGTGTCTAACAATAACATTAGGGAAAAAAATTAAAAAAAAAACGATGAATCCATGCATGACACATTATATCAATCAAGCTTATTAATAACTTATTATCTTCATGTCATTTGGTTTATGTTTCCAATCCTAGAAAACAATGAAGACTAGTTACATGATAAGCGTGGCTCTTATTCTCTTGACACCTCTAATCTTTTCATGTGATGGTGATTCTGCATCCGAACCAGTCCTAGACATAACAGGTAAGAACCTTCGAACAGGTACCGATTACCTTGTTCTTCCATCTATCAACAACAACAATAGCAATGGTGGAGGACTTGCCCTTGCCAGAGCTAGAAACAGAACATGTCCATTTGATGTTGTGGACAGTAGTTACCGTGCAATGCCACTGAAATTCTCACCCTTTGATTCCAACAAAGAAGGTGTTATCACAGTCTCCACTGATTTGAACATCAAGTTCTCTGCTGCAACAACTTGTGTTCAATCCACAGTGTGGAAGCTGGAGCAGTTTGATGCATCAAGAGGCATATATTTCGTGACCACTGGTGGAGTAGGCAATCCGGGGCGTGAAACAGTGAGCAACTGGTTCCAAATTGATAAATATGGAAGTAACTACAAACTTTTGTTCTGTCCTAAAGTGTGCAAATACTGCAAAGTTATCTGCAAGGACCTTGGGATTTATGTTGATGGCGATGGGAATAGGCATCTTGCACTTAGTGATGTGCCATTTGGAGTTAGATTCCGGAAGGCATGAGAACTGATGAGAAAGGGTGGTGAAGCTTCCTCCAATTATTAATATAGAATCAGAGAGAAAAATATATGTCTATGTTTATTGTTTACAAAGTTGTTTGATTTGTTCGTCAAAAATAATACTTTGTTAATTTTAGTGGTTGGTTGTATCTTTATGACCTTACATGATTCGGTTGATGTGTTTGGTGTTTACTATATATGGTTTCGGTGTCTAATCGGTCAAATTCATACTACCACACAATCATTTTTTGTTATATAAATTTGCTTGGCTTTTATCTCTTTCATTCTTATTAGCTCAGCTTTGAAAGTTTAGAAGTGTTTATTATTCATGAAAGGCACTGTTATATCTGATGAAAGGCAATGCTATATCTCACCACGGTTTTGAACTGTGCTCGACATGAGAGACTCATACTTGAGAAGGAGATCTGTTGAAGTGTGAGAATTAGTCTCATATCTTTAAGAGTAAAGAGAAATAAAAAATTTATAAGATGAAAGATCTTTTATTTGATGATTTTATTCTCAATGGTGGCCAACAATTTTGATGATCGGTAAGGTTATAATAATTAATAATAATAATAAATAAAAGTTTCCGACATGAATTTTGGGTGGGACAAAATTTCTCTCTAGCTTAGGCAAACTTTTCAATTTAAATATTGTACTGTATGCACACACTGAAATATAAGGCTCTGCCCGTAACATAGTAACATATAGGTTCTGAAATGTAAAAGATGAAGGAATTTTAATATTTAAGGTATCACTATTGTTACATAAACTTCTTAATGCTTGCGGAGAAAGATAGTGAACTTTGACTATCCAATTTAAAAAATAAACTAAACACAGCACTAGAAAAGTTTATGTTTTCTAAACGCAGCATTATAATATTTTCGATTAGGAAATGTTTGATCATGTAACGTGTAAGTTTTCCTCGTTAAGTAAATATCTTTTATTATGTGTCTATCTATATTTAGACTAATTTTTGTCAATAAAAGTGATATAAAAAGTATTTTTATTTGAGAGGATTTATTCTCCCGCGCAAAATAGTAATTACATAGATTTTTCTAAGTTGAAACTTGAAATGGCCAACATTTCCTTTTAAATCCATACTCTAGTTTTTATGCAATATTTTATAAGAATTCCAATTTTCCTTGTTTAACAATATATTTTCAATTTTCCCTTTTGCTTTGGTGTAAAATAGTAGTAAGTGGTAACAGAATATTGTTGAATGTTGACTCCAAATTAAGGATAAACAGTGTTGGGTCATGGCTGGCGTTACCATCTTTCCAGGAGTGGACTTTGAACTTTGAAGGTTGACATTAGTAATTTGTATTTGCAAGTCAATTTCCATAATTTATTTATAACGTAACTAGAGTGCAAATCGAGTGAAATACATAACAAGAACAAGTAGATATACGTGTTATGTACACACTTAACCACCATAGCCTCCGTAAAATATTATTATTATTATTATAGAAGATTATAGATCCTCAAGTAAAAACTATATATTAACGATGACCATAAAAAATGTATAGAATACTTTTTCTTTTTTCAAAGTTATTCTGTTTGAGATTAAAATAAAAACCTAACACTATCTTGTTTTCTTGCAAAAATAACATCATCAAAGTACTATAAATTTTTTAATATTGTTCTTGTATGCATAATATTTTTTCTTTTAATTTGAAAGGGCAAAACTCACCTATATCAAAATAGGAAGAAAAAAAGTCACAAAAAAAATAGGAAGAAAAGAAGATAGAGGCCATCCACTAATAAATGTAACGATGTGTACATTTTGAGTACCAAATATTATTGCGATTTTCAATTAGAAAACTCACATTCAAAGTTGATAATGATATACCTTTCAAAGCAATTATTATGCCCACTGCCCACGGATTTTACAAAGCAAACCGCGTCCCTTTTTACTGGAATTAATTTTTTCATAAGTGAAATTAATTTATGTTGAAACTATATAAATATATTGATGAACAATATTTTTGGACACCAAAAATATTGATGAACAACATTGACGGCTACATAAATAGCTTAAGAGATATTGTATTTTTGTGTGTGTCTATATTGTATTATTTTTTGTTAGAAATAAATCTTCAACTTGATTTTATCTTTATAAATACTTAAAAATTAGAGTGCCTATAATTAATAAATAAAAAATTAAGTGTCACAAAAAAAAATTAGGTGGTCAATAAATTTAATTTAAAATAGTCAAAAAAAATAAATTTAAAATAGTCAATAAAATAATAATGGTGTATTTTTATATAATAAATTTAAAAATATGAGTATATAATATAATATTTGTGAATTATATCTATAAAATATAATAAATATACATGTGAATTATATAATATATAAATATAAATATATATTTATTGGTTACATTGGTCAGCAATAATATATTTTGATAGCATGTAACATTGTTAAAATAAAAATATAATAAGGCGGTATAAAAAATGAATGATAGTATAATTTTATGTATATATTTATTTTAACTAATTAAATTTAATTAAATTATTTATTTTTATAATAATAGAAATTATTTTAGATACAAAAAATAAAATTATTTCGATATTAAATATCATAAAAATAGTATAAAATGAATTTATTTAATATTAAAATTATTTTCTATTTAATATAAAATAAATAATTTAATTAATAAAATAGTAAAAAAAATATAATAAAACAGAGGAAGCGTTAGGAACCGATAAAAGTGGAGAGAGAGAGAAGCAAGAATGTGATTCGTTGAAGAGCGAGTGTTGTGTGGAGAGAGAGAGAGAGAAGACTTGGTCCTAAATGAACAAAAAGAAGATCCAACAATTACTGTTGCAGTTGTTATTGTTGGGGTTGGACCAACTTCCTTCAACTCGCACTTCATCATCATCATCATCATATACACCCTCATTACGAGGCAATGTTTTCCGTAATATTATTTTTCTATTCCTAAAATAAAATAAAATAAAATAATAAATAAAAAAACACTCTTTTCTTTTTCTTTAATTTCGTGGCTTGTGTTTCTATTTTCTAGGCTTCTCTCTCGTGTCTGTGTGTGTGCCGTACCAGAAGTGGGTGTGGTTAGGTATCCCTGTGGATCAACAGTGCACACTTTCACAAGCGAAGATCCCTATGATTTTTCTCCCATTCCTCCGAAACCTTCAATGTTGCCGCTCTACACAGGTCAGCCAATGCAATTTCTTTTTTTCTTTTTCTTCTCTTACACTCTTCATGCTCCAATTTTGTCTCAACTCTTTTTTTTGGGGGTTCTGGACACTTCCTGATTCATGGTTTTTCATCCTCGCAGCTGTTTTGGAAACCCTTTCCCCCAAATTAAAGTAAAGTGTTGTATTGAGCCCCGGAATTTTCTGTTTTTTGGTTTCAAAGAAAGGAATCTCTGTCTGATTGGGATTATACGGTTGGAATTGGGGGAAGGGAAAAAAAAGGGGGGGAGTTGTTGTTATGGAAGGGGATGAGGACCAATTCTATGATACCCGTGAGGATTTATGTTCTGTCTCCGATTGTTTTTCTACTCTGTCAGAATCAGATGAATCTAGTTCTAGGGATGGACATTTTACTAGGTACCAGGATTGGAAAAACAGCAACTACCTTGAAAGTGTTCACCAGAGACGCCTCAATTTCCTAAGATGGGTGGGTTTGGAGTCTGATTTTGCTGTGAATTCAGCCATGGGAGAGGAGGACTTGGCTGATTCATCCTCTTTTGGAGTTGACCGAGTCACAGCCACCAGTGGGGCAGTGCTAAGAACTTCTGCTTCTGCAGAGGGTGCTCTTTCCTCAGCCTCAAGCCAGATTGTATTGGATTCTTTGTCAAATGCGTCTTCGAGCTCGCTAGGAAATTCCGGGGGTGATGAGAATTTGGCATGTATGATAAAGAATTTGGATGATGGGACACAGTACATTGTGGATAAATTGGATCAAGATGGAGCACCTAATACACTCCGTGTTGTGGGGTCTAACCAATTGATTAGCTTGGAAGAGTTTCATAGAAACATTGGGCCATCACCTTTGGTTCGGAGATATTTGCAGAAGGAGGCTGAGAACTCAAGATTTTTGGCTGCTAGAAAAAAGAAAACGAAGAGGGGTTGGCTAAGGAAGTTGGGTGCTGTGGCTTGTGTTGTTCATGATCACGGGCTTCATGAGATGAAGAACAAAGACTTTGATTCCTCAGATGGATCTGGGATCCAAAGAGTTCGAGTTCATGCACATGGGAAGCGATTTAAGGAGCTCTCCTCCGTATACACTGAGCAGGAGTTTAAAGCACATAAGGGTATTATTTTGACAATGAAGTTCAGCCTTGATGGAAAGTATTTGGCTAGCGGTGGTGAAGATGGTGTCGTACGGGTGTGGAAGGTGGTTGAGGATGAAAGATCCAGTGAATTGCACATTTTGGAGAATGATCCCTCAAGTATTTACTTCAAAATGAACAATTATTCATTTATAACTCCTGTTGATGTAGATAAAGAAAAATTAGTTACATCAGAGAAGTTGAGGAGATCATCTGATTCAACCTGTGTGATTATCCCACCAAAGACCTTCCGAATATCAGCGAAACCTTTGCATGAGTTCTATGGCCACAGCGGTGACATTTTAGACCTTGCATGGTCCAAGAGAGGGGTTAGTTTCCTAAAGAATACAATTACTCTTATATGTCTCATATTAACATGTACTATCCCTACACTTGCTTGTGATTTGGAACTTTCTGTTCTTTACATTGGTGTTTTATTTGCTGCAGTTGCTACTGTCATCCTCTGTTGATAAGACAGTCCGCCTATGGCAAGTTGGAGCAGACAGCTGCCTCGGTGTTTTTTCCCACAATAATTATGGTGAGCCTCTGCTGCCTTATGTGAACTTATGAACAATTTTGGATAATATTTGTGTCTGCCTCTATAATTTCTTCCTGTTATTTTGCTTAACAATACTGTTGTACTTTTTGTCATTGATGCAGTGACCTGCGTGCATTTCAATCCCATGAATGACAACATTTTCATCAGTGGTTCAATTGATGGTAAAGTGCGTATCTGGGAAGTTCTTCGTTGCCGGGTTATTGATTACATTGATATCAGAGAGATAGTCACTGCTGTGTGCTTCCGCCCTGATGGAAAGGTCTGTTCTGTTATAATTTTAGCAGTAAAACATGCTGGGTGAATATTTTCCCCCTAAAATTTGTTTGCTTATTTTTCAGGGCACAATTGTAGGCACTATGGCAGGCAATTGCCGTTTCTATGATATAATAGGTATGCGTATATTTTTTCAGGACGAATAATGGATTAGTTTTGCTTCTTTCAATTTTTCATTTGCTCATAATTTGATCCCTTAATTATTATTAGTTTCTAACTTTCGTTTTTATCCTTTTTCGTTTACTTGTTTAGATGATCATATGCAATTGAATGCTCAACTAAACTTATGGGGCAAAAAGAAGACAGCAGGAAAGAGGATTACTGCCTTTCAGGTTAGTTATCTCTGCCATTCTATATTTCTGATTTGTAACCATCCTTCCTCTTTCAAATAGTGATTATAATCTTATCATTTCAGTTTTCGCCAATCGACACCAGCCAATTATTGGTTGCTTCTGCTGATTCACATGTCTGTATACTTTCCGGAGTTGACGTCATCTACAAATTTAAGGGTATGTTCTCATATCCATTCTTTATCTGAAAATATCCTCAAGCACATCCCGTATAAATGTCCTCTCTACGATAATGGTTTGACATAAGTACATAGTTATTCATACAACTCCCTCTTTCGCTTTTCAGGCCTAAGAAGTGCTGGTCAGATGCATGCTTCCTTCACATCGGACGGGAAACACATTGTTTCCATGAGTGAGGATTCAAATGTGTGTGTCTGGAATTACAATGGCCAAGACAGGAATACTTCCAAGGCGAAGAAGGTTTGGTCTTCTGAGTGTTTTCTGTCCCATAATGCAGCAATTGCCATACCTTGGTGTGGCATGGAACAAATGCCAGGAACACTCTTGTCACCGTCGTTGAGGGACGATTTCAATCACAAGTCGCTCCTGTCTTCCCCGGATTGCTTCTTCTTGGGCCGTGGATTTTTGTCGGAGTTAGTCCCAAAGGTTTCTCCAACGTGGCCCGAGGAGGCTCTTGCGGACTCATGCCAAACCGCAGTATCGCCTAAGATGTACAAATCGGAATACAAGTTCTTGAGAAGTGCTTGCAAGGGAATGTCCAATTCTCACATGTGGGGCCAAGTAATTGTAACAGCAGGATGGGATGGGCACATAAGGGTGCACCAGAACTATGGCCTGCCAATTCGTGTTTGAAGCCAGAAAACCAATGCTTTGGTTCATCTTCATGGTCCATTCTAAAGTTGGTAAGGTTTTGCTATGCTTCCATAGCACACAAAAGATTTGGTGCATTGCAAAGCTCAATCGTTTGCAAGTGTAATAATGGTAGAAAGTATATAGCTGCCAGGGCAATTCTTCTGTATGAATGGCACATGCATAGGTGTGTGACTATGGTTGTTGCCCTCACATAAAAATATTCTTTATACTGAGTCAAAAGTGTTGGTTATATGATTCTTTTAATTTTTAAGGGCCCTCAGCTGAAAAGATGTGAAGTAGTTATAATTTTTTTTGCTGATGGTCCTGGTTGATAATTGAAATGTAATTCACCACCATGAGGTGTATAGTGTATACAGAAACACAAGAGTACACTCAATTTTAAGTTATACAACAAAATTTTGGTTTGCACATCCTAAATGAGGGAAAGGTCAGGGCATGCTTGGTGTTTTCACATTTTGTTTGATGCATAAACTTTTATGAACTATTTTGAGAAAGGGCACCCTATATTTTTCATGGAGTTGATATGAATTAGAAGAAAATATGCTTTTCCTGTCCATAAAAATTTATAATAGTAAGGGGTCAAAATGAGTTAGGTTTATCTTTGATCATAGCTAATGGCAAGCAAATTAATTACAATTACAAAAAAGTGTAATGAATGGCCAATGTGCGTTCCACGTGCTTAGGGAAGGTCGTCGCTATACCTAACTCTATGAAGATGATGAAAGAAAATTATTCATATGTAATTATTGTATTATATTACATTGTTATGTAAGGCCAAATTACGTAACTAAATTCAACAAAACTTCCTAACACGTGAAAGATATATCTAACAAATTCAATAAAGAATACATAAGAAAGAAATGAACAATGCTAAGATTAAATTAGTTGTAGAGATTTCAGTGATTTACATGAAATTATAATTTTGAATCTCCTAATCACCAATCTTGCCAAAGAAAAGAGGGGAAAAAAAGAGAAGAAAATATTATAAGAATTTAATTTTTGAAACAACTTAATGTTGTCTAATCAGTATCGATTTATTAAAATGTATAATTTTCCAGTCCCCACCCAAAAAAAAAATCTATAAAATAATTTATCCTTTTAAATTATACATATGTTTGATTAGACATTATTGTAAAATAATTTTGGGGAGTAGTACAATGGATTTAAAAGATCTAATTATTACACATGATATAGTGGTGCCCAATAATTATCCATTGTCATGTTGTATGAACTCCATGATACGTGTGTGTAGTAATTAAATAATCAAATGATCATAGATTTCATCCTTACCATTAGTGGTCCCAAGTCCCAACTCTCAAGTCTCAACTACCCACCCACAAACGGCAAATTACTTCGTTTTAAAATTAATATATTGTATATGACATAACATATAAATAATGGAATGAAATTGATTTGAACAAATAAGATTTTATCATTATGAAATCATTTAGAAATAAATCCAATTACAAAAATGTTATTTACATATTAAATTTAATCACTAAATCAGTTATTAAATATTTATGTACGTATACATATATTATTTAAATTATTTTTAATATATATTTTATATTTTAATATATATATTTTATACTAATAACTAATTTAATGATTGAATTTTAATTTACATCTAACGTAATATAATGCCATTCAAAACTTAATTACAATAGAACTAAGTTTTCATACTCAATATGAAAATATGAAATTGAAGTAATATCAAAATGCTATTGCTTACATGTGAGTGAAAATATAAATTATTATGAAATAAATTGTTAGACACAATAATTAAGTAAAGAACTCCAAAGTGTATGTACTGTATTATTCATTTGCAAGACATTAGTTGTCCCTTTGTCTGAAGACAAGAAAAGAAGAATCTGCATCAACAATTTAAAGAGAAATAAAATATAGCAGGAGTTACAAATACTAAATGGTGGGATTCTTAGAAACAAAGACTGCATCGTCACAAGTTATTGCCACCTCTGTGAGAGGCATGGCGTCACATGACTTACCAACAAGAAATTGTCCAGATTTCCATCTTCCACGCTTCATTATCTATTTCATTTGGTTGCATTTATATAACTATAATATTTAGATAACATTGCATGACTCTTTTAAATTTATAGAAGTAAATAGTTCAATTGTATAAAATTCATCCTTTTTTAGTTCCCTTAATATTTGCTGTAATATATATCAAATAATCTTCTTGACATAGTCAACACTGTTAATCATTCTTTAACCAACTTCCTTGGCACAGAGACTGAGACAACTGAGTCAAAGATCATTGGATGTTTAAGTCTAAAAAAAAAACTATAAGAGTGTGTTGACGACGTCTTTAAATATATGAAATATTTTATCAAAAAGTATGCTTAGAGTTTAAAAAAACTTCAATACAGAATTAAAAAATTAAAATTTGGAAAAGCCCAAAATAACATTTACCATGCACATAAAGTTAATTATTAAATTTTATTTTTATTTTAAAAAACTATAGAACTATTAAATCAAATTTTCTTTTAAGTACTTTATATATATATATATATATATATATATATATATATATATATATATATATATATATATATATATATATAAAAAAAAA
>JASCZI010272576.1:888-11164 GCA_036250425.1 Stylosanthes scabra | reverse complement strand
AGACTATTCAATTGGCCGAGAGAGGAGGGAATCAGCCCAGAGAATCGATTATTGGAAAGATCCAATGTCTGAAGCTTAGGAAGGGTTCCAAGCTCAGGGGGTATTTGAGCTGAGATATTGTTGTTCTGCAATAATCTGCATTCAGCCATAAAGGAAGGTTCCAACATCGAGAATTATGCTTAGGTTTCTCTCACTTGTATACAGACTCCAATATTAAAGACATGAAAACAAAAACTAAAAGAATAAGAAGGAGGGAAAGGGTTCTGAGTTCTCACACTTGGCGAAGATTTGTTAGGTTTCCAATTGCAGCAGACAAAGTTCCAGAGAGAGATTGACTGGGCGCTCCCCTGCACAAAAAGGAATCAAGTGTGAAGTGCTGAGAAAAATGAGAAATGCAGAGAAACAAACAAGAAGAAGAAGAAGAAGACGAACAGGCCAATAACAAGGGAATCAGAGGAGCAAGTGATCATGGCCCAGCTGCAAGCATCGACTGAGTACTCATCCCAATTGCTCAACACACCGTGAGGATCAGTGAGACTCCATTTTATGCTCATTAGAGCCTCCACTGCACATTTCACTCAATCAATTACAAAAACCTTGAAACAAACTAGGCCAGAAGAGAAAACGTACCTTCGTGGTTGCGAGGCTCCGCAGAGGAAGAGAGAGCGGCACGTGAGAGAAAGAGGAGTAGGAGAAGGAGAAGCATGACTATGGAGCAAGAAGGGATTTGCACATATTTGACAAACACAACCATTATCAAAAGAAAAGGCAATATGTTGGCAGGTAAAGAAAGAAAAAGGAGAGTGAGAGTGAGTGGGGTGTGTTGTGTGAGTGAGTGAGTGGGTTTATTTCAGCGCAGAATTTTAGACGGTTAAAAGAGATAGATAGTACTACTGCTAATAACAAGATGAGGCTTGAGTTTAGTTGTGCTCATGAAAAAATCACCAGAATCAAAACGTCCATCACCTCCCCTCCATTGGAGGTGGACGCTACTGTTTAAGTGTTACTTGTTCCTTTTGCTAATACCTTATGCACAAATTCTCTTCCCCCTTCTTTTTTTTTTTTTTATAATGGCGATATATATTCTTGATTATAATAATAATGTGATACGATACGATATGATTATGGTGGTGGTGGTGGTGGTAGAGTTAGGAGTAGTAGTATTCAATTAATTGGAGTATGATGAGAGAGTAATAGAGAGGGGTGAAGAGAATAGAGAAAAGAAAGGGAGGAGAGAGTGATGGTGATAGAGGGGATTGGAGGGGAGCAGTTTGATTTGACAAAGACGTGGTGTTGTGCGCAGCCAATTGTTGGGTCACATTGAGAATGGATGGGTCCCTGCTTTTCTTCAAACCTCTCATCATTACTCATTACCACCTTTAACTTAACCACCCTTTTCCCGGCTCTCTCCACCCCTTCTTCTTCTTCCTTTATTAAATTAAATTAATGGATAATGGATTATTATTAAGTATTAACTACTACCATAATCATTATTATTAACACAAACCTACTCCCTTTAATTGTTCTAATAAACTATATTATCTCATTAATTAAGAAGTAATAATCTTATTATTTTTCTCCATATTGTAAATTAAGAGCCTATTTATTTTTTCTCTTTCATATTTGAATTTTTTTTATAAGTAAGGAAGAAAAAAAAAAATCTGTATCTTGGATCTTTTTTTGGACTTGGTATCTTGGTTGAAATGGATGGGCTTCCTAACCCTGAACCCTCAAAAGGATATTGACTGTTGACTCAAACAAAATTACACCCTGTTTATATCTAAAATAAGTTATCAAATTACTTATAAAAAT
This sequence comes from Stylosanthes scabra, assembly GCA_036250425.1. Lineage (NCBI taxonomy): Eukaryota > Viridiplantae > Streptophyta > Magnoliopsida > Fabales > Fabaceae > Stylosanthes > Stylosanthes scabra. The sequence continues at coordinate 9,352 of JASCZI010272576.1, read as the reverse complement.
ATAAAATAATATATGTATATATACATAAATAATTAAATATATAATAACTATTATTTTCATATCACTTTTATAGTTTTATATTTTTTCCCGGTAATTATATATATAATTTCAGGTTGATAGTAGTAATTATAAAAGATTATTGTTAGATATTTGATACTTAATTTTATCAAGATACTTTCACTAATTAGTAATTAGACTTGCGGCTTGTTCAAAAGTCCTTTTTTTTTGTTCTAAAAGACCGTTTGATACTTGAGTACTGGATGCGTGCCTGCATTATTTTATTAAAGTAGCGGAACAAAATATGTTAAAGCTATGCTTCCATAAAGATTAAGACGAATTATTGATTTCAACGAGCAGGAGCACTGAGAAAATGCGATTTAAAATAATGAGAGTGTAAAACAATTCTGATTCATCTCTATTCTACAGTAATTAAACACTGCTGAGTTATCAATAGTGTTTAAAAAAAGAATATGTCACTCTTACTAATTAAAGTCTATGAGTTTTCTAAACATAGATACAGCAATACAGGACATTCATGGCTGCAAATTGGGTCCCTAATTACCGCATTTTCCAACGAGACTCATTGGGAGGGACAACACTGATCCGAGAGATCTACCTTTAACATTAAATCTCTGCCTATGAACATTAGATTATTGGTAAAGTTAATTAAAAGAAGTTAAAGGTTAAGTAGCATATTAATTAAATTAAACTCTTAAAATAAAAAATAAGTAAAAATGCACTAACTTAGACTACTTTGTCGGGCAAAAGAACGATATAAAGAAAGAATTGGTTAGAGATTGTGACCACAACCCACAAAAAAATTGCAATTTAAATTCAATTAGGGTCATCAACCATTATTTTACTGAAAAGCAAGTGCCACCCCAACAAAACAATGCGAGCTTTCCGTTCCGTTTCAAATTTCCATTTACAGCAACTTTTAAATTTACAACCCAAATATGTTGCAGCATATACTTCTCTTACGTACTATAAGAAACGGATCAAACATTTCGTGGTATATGTTGAAGTATTTTAATAGTTGATTTTATATTATATACCATGTCACTTGTGAATATCTCTTACACCAGCTACTCCAAATTGAGGACGAATTTTAGAGGGGGAAAATTCCTCCCCCAACTAATGGGGATCCAATGAAGGTTGTGTTGTTAATTGTGCTGGTGGAGGAGGAATATGAATATTAACATTTTATTGCTGCACCGAATATATATATATATATATAAAAAAATTACGGCGTTTTAGAGTGGTGGTGCATATTGATCAAATGTTTTTTACATGAGATAGAAGTAGAGAAGCCATATATTTTATTTTCACAAGAAAACAAAAGTGACATGTTAATAAAAAACATATAATAATAAATTAGTATATTGATGACCACACAATAATGTTTTTTAAATATGGGTCAATGAAGATACCATTTAGTATATGCTACAAAAATGGTTTTCTAATAAAAGGAAGTAGTAGTGTGCATTTAAAAAATTAGAAACGAATTTCGATAAGATTGTGGATGAGGAGTAGCAGTGGTAGTAGTAATGATAGTAAAAATGGTAACGTGGGAATCCCCACTTGTTCAGACACAATATCTTTGTTGGAGTGCGTTTATTCTTCCATTCCATGGTGGTGTATGTTCCTGTTCCAATTGGAATTTGATTCCCCTGTTCTCCTTCTTCCCCCTCCTCCTCTTCTTCTTTCTCTTTGCCTTTGCTCTCTCTTTTATTATTCAAATCTAAAATTGCTTTTACCAAAGCACTTGGAATTACACAAAAAGCAAAAGTTGACCCACCCGTGTCATCCCGGCCCCCTCCTTTAATTTAATTTCTTATCAGACTTATATATTTTCAAAAACATTTGGATTATGCTTCAGGTTTTGTTGAAATATTGTGTTGATTTCATTGTTGTGAACCTTATTTAAAAGCGGAACAAAAATGTAAATGGGTTTATTTTGAATCTAATGATATAAAAAATAAGGAATGATACATGAGTATCAATTTTAATTTATTTTAATTATTATTTAGCCATCAACATTAAAATAGTTAATTAATATATAATATTAAATTATAAATTAAATATATTTAGTATTCATAGCTAAAATAATAGTTAAAATAAATTAAAATGAATAGTTATTAAGTATTTTTCATAAAAAAACATATAGGTAATCATGTGAAGACATTTTTTATGTGAATATTACATTATAAATCGTTAGATTAGTTTATATATTTGACCAAATATTTAAAATGAGATTTTCATATGAATATGTCTTGATATGAGTATTCTGATGACATTTGCATATTTTTTAAACTATACTAATTAGTTTAATAATTTAATATTATAAACAGAAGCATTTAATTAATTATTAATATTTTGCTTGTGAAGTAACCAGTTAATTTAACTAACCTTGTAGCTTTAAACACAAAAATTTGTAGGTTAAATGTCCGCTTTGGAAAATTAGAAGAATGTGGAAGGCTACCATTTTTGGATGGTTTCATTTGTTTATGTTGGCATGCTGCATGCATAGTCACTATTCTTGGGTAAGTTCATGCATGTTGCTTTGCGTTACATCAATATAACTATTATTGGACCAGCATTGATATAAATACATACACCTATTAACTTGGTCAAATGTCACTCCTACCCGACCCCGTTATTAGAGAGTAATAGTGTAATACCCCTATGAAATTATTTTCAAGTTACTAAGAAGTGGATGTGTGTAAAGGGTATGAAACCATTATATTTGAGCATATATATGCTTGTATCCAACTAATTGTTGAACCTATTATCGGCACAGACACGTAGCATATATAATAGCTCATGGCTTACGATAAGGATATTTCACAAACATCTCTCTTTGCTCTACAAAGACGTTGAAAAGTTATAATGACTGATTTTAGTATTTTAGACTTTAGTTTTAAATTCCTAAATACATGAATTAGTTTGAAGGTGATTTGCTATCTTCCTTTACGAATTTTCTTCTTCTTGTGAAATTAGATTCTATAAATGTGGTAGAATTGTTGAATTGGTGGTGAATGGTTACAATCATTGGAGAATAGAACCTCATCATGAGTTGTATTAGATGGTGATTATTGACCCCACTTGTTTCATTCCTTCAGTTTGTACCGTAAATCTCGCTTAGTGCTCATACTCCTTATCCTTATATTTCACATTTCATATTTGAAGATGGACGTCAATTTTTAAGTCTGTATTGTGCATGAGTAGGTTAAAATAAATCAGAGACAAATCAAGAAGGGAAGAGAGAAGCAGAGAAACAAAACGTTTTTCTTATTATTGTTCTGTTATTGGCCCAACCCAAACATAACAATCTTGAATGGGCTTCCGCCCAAGAGATACTGAACATAATAAAAGCCCACTTTCATGAAATACATATAATTGAATTTATAATCTCTGACTTAGATAATTTTTAGAAGATAATAATCATGCTCTTTCACTGACACACAAGACTATGATTATTTTTCATAATGTATCTTTCTTCTTTATTCATTCAATTCCTTAATATAAGAAGAAGAAAAAAAGAATTCCTCAATATATGTTATTTTTAATTTGTTTCCCCCAACTATTCTATCCGCCCAATAAGTGTAGCCCAACAGGCCCATAATGTGCAATAATATAATTTACCAAGAAAAAAATATGATTGTTGCAGTTAAACTGGGCTTATCCTGGTTCCCAAATAAAAAAAAAAACTTGGCTTATCCTATGATTATTAACACACGGAAAGAAAATGAACTCCATATAACATTATTTATTGGTAAAACATTGTAGTATTTGCTTGCAGTTCCATTCAATATAATTGGATTTGGATGGCAATGGCTTCTTCAGCTCTTCATGGACTACTACGCTTTCCCTTCATAATAATAATACTATTTCTTTCTCTACACAAAATCGGGCCAGTTACAATTTTTTTTATGTTAGTACAACAATGGCCTATTTCAATTTGCAAAATAAGTAGCGCTTGTAAGAAAACGCCTACGGCATTTCCTTATTTCACCATACATAACCTTTGGCCTTCTAATCAGACATGGCAAACAACCCATTGTTATCCCATTGTCTTTTCTAAAATGCGGGTGAGTTATAATTTATCCTCTGATGTTAGAGTTTACCTAATTCTTATGTGACACGTTTAAATTATCATAATTTATATTTTATGAATATTGTTACATAATTTGATGACATAAACACATTAGTTTTCTTATTTTACATAATTTTTATGTATACATGTAACATCTATGGTGACAACATTATAATGCAAACCAAATCGGGTCATTGTTGTACTAACATAAAAAAAATTGTAACTGGCCCGGCTTTGTGTAGGGAAAGAAATAGTATTATTATTATGAAGGAAAAGCTAGTCCATGAAGAGGTGAAGAAGCCATTGCCATCCAAATCCAATTATATTGAATGGAACTGCAAGCAAACACTACAATATTTTCACCAATAAATAATGTTATATGCAGTAAGTACGTGCATTTAGCATGAGTGCATGAACCTTATAAAATGCTCAAATTGGGGTTCATTTTATTTCCGTGTGTTAACTGCAACAATATGCAGTAAGTACATGCATTTAGCCAAGGTTTTTTTTTTTTTTATTTGGGAACCAGGATAAACCCAAGCTTAACTGCAACAATCATTTTTTTTTTTTGGTAAATTATATTATTGCACATTATGGCCTGTTGGGCTACACTTATTGGGCTTAACAAAGCCCAAATATGGGGGATAATGCGGATATAATAGTTGGGGAAACATTAAACCAAAAAAAAAATAGGTGGGGAAAACATAAGGCCTGAATTGAAGGGGTGGTAGATAAGGAAAGAAACTGTATTAACTGCAAAAACAAGGTGCACTATGGCGACATGATCCTAAACAAAATAGGATCACTTGGAGTAGAATCTGGAAATGGCAAGGCCCACAAAAGGCAAAAATCTTCATGTGGAAGGTAAAACACAATAGAATTTTAACAAATGAAAGGAAAAATAGATTTTTCAATAGCAGTGCAGAATGTAACCTTTGCCAGAGCGGAAGAGAAGATCTCCTCCATGCCATGAGAGACTGCCCTAAGGTGTCCACCACCTGGTCCAACCTCATTAAGCCGAAAGACACCCTCACCTTTTTTGAAGCTGATAGAGAACAATGGATTGACATGAACCTTCAGAACCAATTCGGAAGGAACACAACTACCAATCGGAAAGATATATTCATCATCGCTTGTTGGAATCTGTGGTACTGGCGCAACCGAGAATTACATGAGCAGAATTACTCAAGACCTCCTAATCCCCATAGTGAAATCATCAGGAGAGTCGAGGAAACGGCAGAGGCTTTCCTGAGAAAGAAAAGAAGCGGTCTAATAAGAAGAAGAGAAGTGCAGAACATAAGATGGATACCTCCTCCTCAAGATTGGATAACTCTTAACACTGACGGAACGAGACTGAACACAAATGGAGTTGCCGGATGCGGAGGACTTCTCAGGGACTGGAACGGAAGCTGGATAGCAGGTTTCTCTCATCATATTGGAAATTGCTCAGCCTTTGATGCGGAACTGTGGGGCATTGACAAGGGACTGGAGATGGCATGGAGCTTGGGAATCAGGAAAGTCAGAATTGAATGTGACTCTAGAACAGTGATACAAGTTCTAAGCAGCCAAAAGGACTTTGATACCCACCCAAATCCTGTAATTAGAAACATCACTAGGTGGAAAAGTAGAAATTGGGATTTATCTTTTGTGAATATATATAGGGAAGGCAATAGATGTGCTGCCTGGCGCGCAAAAGTCTGAATCTTAGTCCAGGATTCCACTTTTGGGATACACCTCCTAGTGAGGTTATTAGCTTAGTAGCTCTTGTTTCGTTGTCTCGTTTAGTTTCCGTGTAATCTTTTCTTTTGGGCTCCGGCCCCGTTTTAATACCAAAAAAAAAAAAACTGCAAAAACAAAAACAGTGTTCCTTCCACAGTTACTAGTGCAGCTGCAGAGTATGGGTACTACCACCATGAAGTTGAATGCATTGCTTCCAGTGTCTCCTTTTCCTGAACAAGGAACTAGTTCTTCTCCAATTTCAAGGCTTTCCTATGGCTTATTCACCTCTCTTCCAATTCCTCATGCTGCTGCTTCACAGAGACCACAGGTTGCAGTCTCAGTAGCATTCAACCCTCAAGGCAACTTTGACCTCTCTTTATTTGATGAGGATACTGGTAATAGTAATACTTATCTTATACCGTCTTATCCATTAATAGAAATTGTGTATAGTGGAACTTAGAAAAAGATTTTGGTTCACACTTCACAGATAGCACCAAAGCTGAACCTCCTATGCCTCCATCTGAAGGCCGATTCGAAGTTGTTATCGATAATGTTGCCGTGGCTAGGCTTGACTTGTCCCCTTTCCAGGCTGCAAAGGATTTTCCGGAGCGTAGAATTGGATTCACCATAAACTATGCTAGAGAAGATCCTGGTGATCATCGAGAGTTATCGGAGTTCCCTGATATTAGGCTGTGGTTTGTGAGGCTTGATGTTATGTATCCATGGCTGCCTATCTTGCTGGACTGGAGATCAGGTGAGCTTGCTCTCTATGCTGCAATGTTGGTTCCACACCAGGTGAGTTAGTTATATCATATATATCTATTACAAGTCCCAAATCTATTAAGAATATGATATTTGGAGAGTTTATAAGTGTGAGGCATCTTTCATTATATGAGTTAGTTTTTGTAGTTGTTAGGCCCATCTAATCTCAATTCTAATATAGTATTAGAGCCTATTTGATATAAAGTTGTTGGGCATTCCTTTTGTGTGATGCTATATATATCTGTGTGTTTTTGCAGATGAATATGAGAATGGGAGTAGTATTAAATCCAGAGGCATTGGAACTGTTTGTTATGAAGAAAGTGTTTGTTGCATATTCATGGTTGAAGCATGATGACATTCCCATGCCTAAATTAAGGACTAAAGATACGGCCACAATGCTTGGATTTGGGATTGGAGATGAACTATATGATTGACAAACATCCTCTTCATCAATCAAACGAGGAACATGTATGATGATCTATCAGAATCATCAATTTGAGATTCATACTGCCCTGTATATGTAATCCTGTTTCATGGTAAAAATCTCACAATTCCTATGTTAGTTATTGTAAAACCTTGAAAATAATGTAATCATTCTGATGCTATAACTTTTTTCAGATATGTTGTGTGTCTACTCCCCTCATCCATTGCTAACATTTACTTAAGACAATATCAGAATTTCTGTCTTTTCAGTTTGTAACTTGTATAAAATATAAAATTATAAATGATATGGGCATATGGCTGGTAATAATGAGATAGTTTGTACACGCAAATTACCTGTGAGTGGGATAATTAAACAGTATAACTTAGATTCAAATAATAATGTAGCTTTATTTGCTGATATCTACAGTGTTTTATAATGCTGTTCTCCATTATGTTACCAATTTATAATTTGATGTTAACAAAAGTATTATACTCTGTACTGTTTACATGAGCATGTATGTGTCGTCAGAATTGACAATGAATTTTGGCTTTTGAGGTTAGGAAAAAGTATAGAGTGAAGCCCAGCTGTTGATGCATTGCAATTACTGGTGGTGGATCTATATATAGAAAGCGATTACTTGTGGAAAGAACTAAAGTCTTAGCGATCACATGCATGGTATGATGAATTGGGAGAGCGGGTCCTTATATTATTATTATTGTACCATCCATATATAACCCTGTTCATGCCCATGTGCCAATGGATCGAACAACAACAACATGTGCCTATGTATGTGTGACTCGTCACAACGTAATCGATATTTCGCGTGACATATATGCCTCTCCGGTTATTCATATACGAATATGTTTTAACGTAATTCCCATCACTTAACGTAATTCATATTACGAACACTAATGAGAATAGTGTTAACAACAGGTTGCATGTGGTTTCAATTTTCAAGGCACTGGTATGCGTGAGAAAGGGGAAATTGGTTTTTATAACCATACTCACAAGAAAGCAAGCTGTGGGAGTTTGGCCAGTGAAACAGGAAAGGGTCCTGACAAGCTATTGTTGTTGAGCCTCCTGCACTCATTGCATTCCATATTATACATAAATAGTAATAATAATAATAAGATAAGTCTTCAAATAACACAAGTAGCATCATCTCAAAATTAAGAAATTAATAACAAAAAACTACTCACAGGTATTGAAGACTATTCAATTGGCCGAGAGAGGAGGGAATCAGCCCAGAGAATCGATTATTGGAAAGATCCAATGTCTGAAGCTTTGGAAGGGTTCCAAGCTCAGGGGGTATTTGAGCTGAGATATTGTTGTTCTGCAATAATCTGCATTCAGCCATAAAGGAAGGTTCCAACATCGAGAATTATGCTTAGGTTTCTCTCACTTGTATACAGACTCCAATATTATAGATATTGTATGTTTTTTAAATATGGGTCAATGAAGAA
>JASCZI010272574.1:10364-23440 GCA_036250425.1 Stylosanthes scabra | reverse complement strand
TGTGGGGGAGCTCACGTATAACGTGGGCTCTCTGTGATTTGCTGAGTTCTCCCACGTTGTACGTGAGTGCTTCACGTACTACGTGGGGCTTCTGTCCCAATTCTTCTATTTCTCACGTTATATGTGAGTGAATGGCGCATAACGTGGGATCTTTGGACTTTTCTTCATCTTCTTTGCTTCAATCTCTCTTCAAATGGTCTTCAATTACCTAAAACTCTTAGTGAATTTATATAAAATACAAACACAACTCAAAGAACATCAAGTTTGTTTGATTGATCACTTAATAAGCATAATTCACAAAGAATAACATGATAATGAAGAGAAATTGAGACTAAAAATAACCTAAGATGCATACGCATCAGGTTCCGCTACAACGAATCTCTTATTTTAAACAACAAGGAATTCCGAATTGACCTTGATTGTGACACCGGAATCGGCCTCTCTTCACACGTCCAGGTTGGAACCGGACCCTATGTGTACTCACCTAAAGGTCCTATGCGTATGCACCAGCGGCCAGATTTGTACCTATAAATAGAGGAGAGCACACCCATTTTTGGAGAGCCCTCATACACCATTTCTCTCCTAGTTTATTTTAGGGTTCCTTTAGTTTAGCCATACTAGCCAAACATTTTACTGCTTTTCTGTTTATTTTATGTACTGTTACTTTGTCCGTTTAACTTCTGATCTTGTTAATATTACTGCCTTTACTCTATCCATTTAATTTCTCATCATGTCTCTTTACTGTTATGCTGCCTGTTTTTGTTCTGCTATTATGATAACTGTTAGTAGCAAGTAGTGACCTTGTGTTCCAGCTGTGGGGTGAAATGTACGGATGACCTTAGTCGTTGGTCCCTAAGAGCAATAACGGGAGGACCTTAACGATGCAAACTCATTGGCTGTGTACACACCATGATGGTGATAGTTATTCGAGTTCATTGTAAGACCTAGGTCCTATGTTATTGTGTATGCCTAAGACTTTCGGATAGAGGTTAACTCTACCACTCGACCATTCGACATTAGTAGCTAGTTTCTTCTAAGGTGACATTCCATCTAAACTGGGACCGGCGACGATCATAGGGACGCACGATATTTCAACCCATAGCCGGGCACTCTTTAATATTCTGCAATCTTTCGCTGTTTCTTTGCTCTGCTCTCAAACAAACAATTGCAACCCCAACTCTTTTCTCAACCAAACGCAAAAACACTGTTTTCATTTCCTAGGGAGAACGACCCGCAGCACGCTGTGACACCTTTCTGTTGACGACCCCGTTGTCATTCTCATAGCTGATTTGGATTCCTCTACAATGAAATCTAGTTTTTAACTTAAGGAACTCTGAACCGGCCGCGAGAGCGGTTGCGGGTGCCCGCGTCAACCATTTTGTTCTCAATTTCCTAGGAAAGAATTTGAGTCTTGAATTGAACAAATGAACCTTGTGCCCAGGTTCAAAGGATCTTTGCTGGATCTTCTTGTCATGAAACTTCTTTGTTCTTTCTTTGTAAATCTGAGAATTCTCATAAGCTTGAGTTCGAAACTCATCAAGCTCGTTTAGCTGCAGAAGTCTCTTCTCAGATGAGGCATTAGAATCAAAGTTGAGAAATTTGATTGCCCAGAATGCCATATGCTCTAACTCTACTGGAAGATGACATGATTTTCCATAGAGCAGTTGGTAGGGTGATGCACTGCCCAAGTATAATTCTAGTGTTTTGGTCCTCAAGAATTGGAATTTCATTGTTATTGGCTGCCATGTTAAGTTGTTGTTCCAATAAGTCTTGTCTTTCCTTTTGTGCCTCTCTTCTTCTCCGAAATAATGATCTCTCAGGTTTGGGATCAAATTTAATGCTGTCTTGATTTCCCTGCATACACAAGTAACTCAACAACAAAGAGAAGGTAAGAAATTCCCAACATCAGAGTGAAGGGAATTTCTAGGGAATTAGAAGGAAAAAAATCTGACTTAAAAAATTAATCACGATCGTATTGTTAATCTCAATTAATCCCGGCAACGGCGCCAAAAACTCAATACGTGTGAATTTTGGCAAGTACACCGAATCGTATGCAAGTAATACCACGGTGAGTGGGTATCATTTCCCACGAGGATTGAAGGACTAATCAATTACTACCCAATTAATTTTTCTAATCAGATTAAGTGAAACTTAATGAATTGAGCAATTTGAAACTAAGTACTCGAATGACAATATTAAACAGAGAGTAATGAATAGGGAATACTTGAGATTTAAGATGATGGAATGATAGTTAAGAGCTTCAGAGATGTTTTACCCATGAAGATCCATACACATATTCAATTGTAATTCTAGGTATTTAGAAATCAAGCACAACGAATCTATTATAACTAAACCCTAATCTCTTAGTAATTTAATTTCTCTTTATTTAATTAAAAACTAATCTCTTAGATGATTAACTAAATAATTAGATGATGCATATGATCTTATTCCAATTCTTATGAGCCTTAAAAAGTGATCCTATATTAGATTAAATGTCACTCTATCTAAACTAGTTCTAATCCAATTTGTACTCACAGAATTACTAGTTGCATGAAAAATTATCTTTACTATCTCTAGTCAGTTTTAATTCATCATGTGAATAAGTTTCCAGCTAGCTTAGGTTATTAAATATCTTAATTTAGTTAACCTAGCCCTAAACAAGCAAAGAACACCTCTCAGTGATTCTAAACTATTGAGATGAAGAACAAAAAACTAATTCATGCATAAAAGATAACTGAAAAACCTCATAGAATTAAATTGAAATATGTATAATGACTACCTCATGCTTGGTGAATAGAGCTCCTCACCCTTAACAATGAAGTAATTTAGCAATTCATGCTTTGATCTAAAACCCTAAGAATTACGAAAGTGTACGTATGCTAAGTGTCCAACCCTAATGGTTGAGCCACTTTTTATAACCTAAAAACAGAAATCAAATCAAATCTAATATAATCTAACTCAAATCAAATCTAATCTTATCAAATTAAATCATTAATCTTCTTCACTGAATTTTCAACCAAATGGCCTTTTGGATCTTCTAGAATTTCTATTGGTTAAATCATGGATTAGGGTCTAATGACTTTGGGCTGAGATGCATCAAACTTTTCACTTTGGACTTTAAGTTATACTTTGAAAACTCACGTATAACTTGGGATTTAAGAGAGATCACTGGAACTTGGTGTTTGATCCTCAAAGTATATGTATTAACTTGCACATATACTTTAGGATTGACTTAGGCTTTGACACCATGAGTTGAGTTCTCCAAGTTATACGTATAAAGCCAAACAAACTTCTCTGGACATTGAGTTTAACACTTTAAGTTATACGAGCAAGGTGGCACGTATAACATGGGATTTGCCTTGCTTTTTATAACAAATAAATTGATCTCAAGTTATACGTACAGAACTTCATGTAAAACTTAGCCTCTTGTGCATGTCTCTGGAGAATCTATTTGAAGAGAAAAAATTCTTCAAGTTATACGTGTATGATTACACGTATAATATGGCCTCTTGTAAGCTTTCTAGAACTTAGTTTTGAGGTAGTGAAACATCCAAGTTATACGTGTATGATTACACGTATGACATTGGGCTTGAATTTGAGATGTAAAGGCCTTGAAAGTATACATGTGTGATGTCTTTGGAATTTGAAATTTGAGTGAGGAATTCCTCAAGTTATATGTGAGGTGTTAAACATATAACTTGAGGCTTGTTGAGCTTTCTGGAGCAAGAAATTTGAAGAGTGAAACCTCCAAGTTATATGTGTATGATTACACGTATAACTAGGGGTTTGTGATGCTTCTAGAGCTTTAAATTTTGATGAGGAATTTCCCATGTTATACGTGTAGTGCTTCACGTATAACATGGGAGATTATTAGCTCCCTGGATGACAAATGCTTGAGATGGATGCTTCCAAGTTATACGTGTATGTTATACATGTGACTTGGTTCTAATTTCTTCATCTCTTTTGACTCTTCTTTGCTTTCGTCAAGTTCCTTTCTTCAATACCTTCTTGAGTGGTCTTGAGTACCTAAAATCCTTGTGAAATCTTCTATAAACATAAACAAAATTCAAAAGACATCAAGTTTGTTTGATTGATCAATTAAGATAGTAAATCACAAGAGTAATCACAATAACGAAGAGAAATTGAAGTGAAAATCAACCAAAGATGCCTATGCATCACTTACTAACACGAAGGACCAAGGTCTTTGGAATGCGAATAATCCTTCACGTTCACCTCATTAAGGTCCACTCATCACTAGCAAAAGCCTAGCGTTAACGGAATAGTTTTAACCCTATCATTCATCCATTCTTTCCTTAGGGATTAGCGGCTAAGATCATCCACATTTCAACCCATGACCAAGACACAAGAACACTACTCCATATTTATAAGAAACAAAACATCAACCACTTGGTGTGCATAAAAACTAAACATCATGAATATCAATAGAAATTGACAACTTAAGTTTACTAATGGAATAAATCAACAGGATAACTAACAAATATCAACAATCATCAAAAGAAATGACAATAGATCATAGCAAGCAATAATTTCAAGCAATATAAAAACAAGAGCATAAGAACATAAAACTTAGAATTGAGAAATAGAGAATTAGATAAAAAGAAACAAGTGTAGGTTGCATTAATTAGACAAGAGTATCAACAAAAAAGCATTCAAATACTGAAATTAAAGTAAATGTTTGGCTAGTGAGGGCTGGAATTGGAAATGGAAATGAAGAACAGATCTAAAGGAGAAAAAATGAGAGAGATGAAAAACTCTCCCAAAAACCTCCAAAATTATCTAAAAACTAAGAATGATCCTAATGGGAAGTGTTTTTTGGTGTTTCAGTTGTTCCCTCCTCATATAGGTCGAATTGGGCCATCAAAGGGGTTTGGCCCTGGGCCGGAAACTTGAAATTTCAATTTTGGCCTTCATTTAATTTCTGCCATACGTGACCGTGCAGACGCACGAGTGGGCCGTGCGAACGCACGGTCAACGAAAAAGTCAGCTTTCATTTTTCGCTCGTGCAGGCGCACAAGTGGAGTGTGCGGACGCATGAGCTTGACAGAAACTCTCCCGATAAGCTCCCAGGGAACCGTGCGAACACACGAGGCATACATGCGGTTTCACGGTGCCAAGTTTTCTTCTTCTTGGCTCTTCTTCAAGAATCCTTTGCTCCCAATGATTTCCTTAGCCTTTCCTATGCCATTCTCAATCCCTAAAGGCCTGAAATACATCAAAAAACTCATCAAGGCATTAAATGGGATGAGATTTTTTAAATTCCTTTCAATTTAAGACTAAGTTATCATGAGAGCAAACATGAGCAAAGGTTCATAAACATGGTTATCAACAAGCAATTATGTGGTTTTTGGCTGATAAACCCCTCAATCATAGCACATATTTAATCATCAAATATGGGTTTATCAAACCTCCCCACACTTAAACATTAGCATGTCCTCATGCTCAAGTGAATAAAACCAAGAGGTAAGTGGAATTTTTCAAGTATTTTCAAAACATAGTTACGAATCATATGAGAGAAAACTAGACAAGGACCAAGCTTACGAATGAAATCACAATTAGAGGGATTAAATAATCATGTGCAAGAGTGCGAGCAAGAGTATTACAGCAAATACTAACCCCAAAAGCAATTAAGTTCCCAGAGATCAACTTGTCTTACGTCATAAGAAATGTCCTAAAACATAGAAGTGAGCTTAAGAACCTTACTAGATGTGTATGCACTCTAATCACTCAAGTGTCTAGGGTTAAAAACTCTCAATTCCTTTCTAATCTTGCTTTTCACAAATTATTTTTCATCTAACAATCAACATCAAATGTGTGTATGTGTGCAACGTCAGGAGGACTTTCCAAGGTTGTAATGGGGCCAAGGTGAAGGTAGGATTTCATATTTGGTTAGGTGAGCTTAAAACTTGAATTCTTTTATTAGCAAAGGATGCACCTAACTCTCTATTTTCTTAACTCTTACCCAAAGTTTTCCCAACCTTAAGACTCACAACAAATTAATTTTAAGATGCATGTAATGTATTTTTCTAAGATGAATGATTGTGACATATGCACTTGCTTATTTGGTAGCCTTGTTTTGTACTTTGAAGTGGCAAAAATTTTCTTTTCTTGCTATTTATTTTATTTTTCTCTTTTCTTTGTCATATATATTTTTTTTGCCACTTTTTCTTTTCTCGATAACTTGTGCAAATGCATATGGCTATTATATTTTGATGCATACATGTACTTCCAAACGCCTTAAGATTTGTCAATTAAAATCCATTTTCACCCACTCACAATATGTTGCTCTTTTTGACTCCCTTTATTTACTTCTCTCAAAATTTGAATAACCACTAAATCCTAAATTAATCAAAGATCAAAAAAGGACAATCACGGTTTTTCACTTCAAAAGCTTGTGATGAGCTAATAATAGAATAAAGGGGCATCAAGGCTCAAAATTGGCTTCAAGGGTGATTTTCAAGGGTTAGGCCATTTGATAAGTGAGCTCTTTGAAATAAAGGCCTCAATCATATGAATACACACAATATACACAATGATGGACATAAAGAATCACATAATTTATGAATTACAATCATAGAAGATGAAGTAACACACAAGAAGACAATAGTGGTTTTGAAATGTGAAACCACCTTGATTAAGGCTCAAAATCTCTCTTGGTTGTGTTTTCTTTCACTCTATTCTATGATTACAAATTTTTCAAAACAAATGTAAGAATCAAGTTGCAAATAATTTTCAAAATTTTTTGATGAGGGGTCCCCAAAATGGCACGTGATTAAAACCTACTAATTTACAATTTTCATCTGTAAGAAAAACTGATTGAATGTTATAAGATGAAATTGAAAAACACAGTGTTGCTTTTCAAAACATTCAATCTCAGAAAAGTTTAACTACCAACTATCTAACAATCCATCAAAAAAATAACAACTAACAAGCAACTAACTAGGAAAGCAAGAAATTGTTTAACTAGAATTAAAATTGACCAAATTTTCGAAGTTTGCTGAGAGCCCTCCCCACATTTAAGGTTCGCACGGTCCTCTATACGCCAATAGAAGTTGGGGAGCGGTCGTTCATCTTGAGGTTTGCTGGTAGTGGTCCGGTGCAGCTCCCAGCGGAACAGTCGGATGGATTGTCATGTCGCCAATCCGAAAGGTCACCATCATATGGCCAAAAATGTGGGTCATATCTGATGATGTCCTCCTCTTCTGAACTACTAGATTCGGAGTCTGCAAGTCCCCACAAATTGTGAATATTTTTTGCTTCTGTTTCTCCTTCCTGAGATTCCTCTTCGGGGTCTTCTTCCTCCTCTGATATGTCCTTATTCATCACAGTCAATTCAGGAGCTGGTTCCTCAACCTTTTTTTGTATTTCATGATCACTGCTAAGTACAATGACAACCTTCTCCTTCGATGCTTTTGTAGACGACCCTTCCTTAGCAATGATTCTTTGTGAGAACCTGCGCTTGATTGGTTTTACCGATATTCGTGCAGTTCTCCTAATTTTTGTTGCTTTGGGTGTCCCTGGATTAGCGAATATAGGAATTTCGTGTGATGGAGGTGGCAGGGCTTTCAGACCTGCGAGCCTGGGGAAGGCTCTTGTTGGTGGGGTCCTTATTTTTGAAGGTAGAGAAATTGGACTTTGTTTGGACGCAAACCTAGGGGATGTCCTTGTTGGTTGCGTTCGAATCTTCTCCTTTCCTTTTCTTGTTAGTGCGACCTCTTTGATTTTGCTATCCATCTGATGATTATAAGATCACAGAACAAGCAATTGTATATGAGATTAAGAAGTGTGGCTCAACACTTAGTGACACATGTGGATGCTAAGTTATGAAGTTATCAAGTAACTCATTCAAATTGAAATATAACACACATTCATAGTCAATGAAGTTGAAATTTATGTTATTTGAGCATGCAAATTTCAATTTTTTGCAACGACACATATGAGCATACAAGGCATTACCATAGTGTCATAAATCTCTTATTGCATGACAATATAACCTAAATTTGAGTTTCTCATTTGGACTTTAAACAAGTCTTGAGAATATTTAAGTTTGAACTAAAATCCATCAAAACTCATATTGAGCACTTTTGTCAAACACTTGGTGCGCGAGTTTTCATAAAAGGGTTTTAATCAAGTTTCAAGTGTTCAACTACTCAATTTCATCAACTCAACCACAATCAACATTTATCAATCATGAATAAGCATCAATTTTATCATCATCATCAACCACCACACATATATGAGTAACTATGCAAGTCATATTGATCTTTTAATCCTAAGTCATTGATGCATGGGCATCTTTGTATGATTTTAACTTCAATTTCTCTTGATTATTGAGATTATTCTTGTGATTTATTACTCTTATTTTGTCAATCAAACAAACTTGATGTCTTTTAAGTTTTGTTTATGTTTTTAGAGAATTTTATAAGAATTTTAGTATCTAAAATCACACAAGAAAGAATTGAGAGAAGGAACTTGAAGAGAAGAAGAAGAATGGAGAAAAAAATGGAAATCAAAGACCCATGTTATACGTGTATATCACACGTGTGACATTCATGTATAATATGGAGGCTTTACCCATTAAAAAGCCAAAGCTCCATAACACTCACTAAGCCCATGTTATACGTGTGACGTTCACATATAACATGGAGATTCCAAACTCCAACTCTCAAGCTCCACAAGAAACATTCAAGCCAAAGAGACCCATGTTATACGTGCTAGTCTTCACGTACAACATGGGAAATTCTCCTTCAATTTTCAAGCTTCCGTAAAGCACACAAATGCCCATGTTATACGTGTAAAATACACGTATAACTTGGGAAGTTTTTCATCATCAAATTTCAAGTCCAGAGGCTTGGTAACAAGCCATCTTATACGTGACACTCTCATATTACACCTAGATGATGTCAATTGAATTCCAGGAAGCTCAAGCAATACCAATGTCATACGTAGAAGTCCAATGTTATACGTAAGAACCAAAACTTAATGTCCAGCAAGCTCAAGATTCCTCATGTTATATGCCAATCACTAAGCATATAACATAGGGATATTCTTCTCTTAATTCAAGCTTCCAGAATCAAATTTTGAAGCCCAAGTTGTACGTATGTCTTACACGTACAACTTGGAGGATTTACTCTTCAATTCTTGCCACTCCAGAGAACCCATAAAGGCCCATGTTATACGTGTGAATTTCAATTACAACATGGGGTGATGTTTGATGACTCCTGAAGCCCTCCAAAGCCCAAATCATTAGGCCCTAATCCATCAATTAATCAAGGGAAATTTTGGAAGATTCAAAAGCTAATTGATTGAAGATTGAGTAAAGAAGATAGTGGGCACTCAAATAGTTTGTGGCCTTTGTGGTGGCCCTCATGAGAATCATAATTGTAGTTTGGTTCAAGATGATCAACCCTCTGCTGCACAAGTGAACTATGTGGGAAATCAACCTAGGCCTCCACACAATGATCCCCATTCCAACATATACAATCCTAGGTGGAGGAATCACCCCAATTTTAGTTGGGGAGGTAATCAAGGACAGCAAGGGCAATGGAACAACCACAATTCTCAAAGACAACCACCATTCTCTTCACCTCAACCTCCTCCGAAGCAATCAAGTTATCTTGAGGATGCTTTAGCAAAACTCACCATCCACACTAACACCTTCATTGAGGAAACGAGGACAAATTTCAAGAACCAAGGGGAAACTATTAAAAGATTGGAAGTACAAATGGGAGAAATTGCTAATCAACTTCAACATAGAGCTCCCAATACTTTTCCAAGCAATACCATCACCAATCCCAAGGAAGAATGCAAAGCTATAAGTGCTATGATGGTAGAAGAAACCCCAAAAGAGGAACTACACGCTGTGGTAGAAAAAGAGCAATAGCTTACCATCATTCCTCCACCACAGCCTTTAAGAAAGCAACCGAAGCCATTCTCTAAGTTCTTAGAAGTCTTTGCTTGTTTTCAGGTCAATATCCCTCTGCTGAAGAGTTTGAAAGAGGTGTCAGCTTATGTTCACTCTATGAAAGAGCTTCTGTTAAAGAAAAGGACCTTGAAGAAAGGTGATACAATGGTGATGACCAAGGAGTATAGCTCACTCATTCAAGCTAACTTACATATTAAAAAGAAAGATCCGTGTAGTTTTCAAATCCCTTACACCATTTGAGACACTATATTTGAGAGAGTGTCTCTTGGCTCTAGTATCAATCTAATGCCACTCTCTCTTATGAAGAAGCTTGGAATTAAAAAGGTGAAGCCCACTAGAGTTGCTTTGCAGATGGCTGACAAATCAGTAAGATATGCACATGAAGTGGTTGAAAATGTATTAGTGAGGGTCGGTAAATTCTTTTTACTGATTTATTTTGTTATACTTGACATGGAAGAGAATGTCCGTTGGAACCCCTCTGATCTTGGGAAGGCCCTTTCTAGCCACTTCAAGGGCTCTAATTGACATGGAAAGTAGTGAATTGATGCTTAGAATCCATGATGAGTGCCTCACCTTCAATCTTTATAAATCCATGCACCCATCACGTGATTCTAAGAGTTATATGAAGATGGAAGAGGTTGATATAGCAAGCACAAAACCTCCAGAAAAGCCAATCAACCAAGACAAGGGTCCATAGAAAAAATCCAAGGAAGAAAAAGGCAACACAAACTATTCTGAGAAGTTTCCACAAACTCAGCAAGCTTCAAACGTGCCTTATCTTCCTGAAATAATAGGAAGCAGCAACAAGGCATACATCATGGCAGAAAAGAGCAACCATATTTTGAGCCTCCATGAAAGAATGAATGCAATATCAAGCTAGTGATGATAAACAAGCGCTTGGAGGGAGGCAACTCATCCATTATATCCTTTTTATTAGTATTTTTGTTTCTGTTTGGTGTATTAGATAGGGATTACATATTCTGACAGCAACTTTCTGCAGGTTCATGGGTGAGCATAAAAGTAATCATGAGGTTGTGAGTTAAACAGAGGACCCTGTTCTGTTAATCTCATGACAAATTACAAGATATTGGTTGAGATTTAGATTACTAGCAGAGGAACTCTGTTCTGCTATTTACAGAGAAATGGGAATTGGAAAGTGTTACATTTGCATTGCATATCACACTAGGTCACGTTTTGGGAAAGGCTCATAACATGGCTCTTCCCACACACCCACATCCACGTTGGACTTGGCCAAGCCAAGTCCAAAACGTGACCTCTCCCATGCATCACCAACTAAACCGAACCCTAATCCCACCATAGCCAACGTGGCTGAAATGTGACCATGTTACCCACCTTCACTCACACACCCACACACCTACGTTTAGGCCATGTTTTGGCTTAAACGTGACCTTCCTAGCCCATCTAGCCAAACCCCAAGCCCCACACTTAGCCACGTTTAGGCCACGTTTTGGCCAAGCCAAAAGGTGGCTGAAACGTGATCACTTAGCCCATCCTTCCCTAGACCCAAAAAGTGGGACACACTTGATGTCCCTTACACAAAACCAAGCCCTACCTTACCCATATACACCCACGTTTGGACTTGGTTTGGCCAAGTCCAAAACGTGGCTTTCCCTTGCTCTCCACCGTCTTTTCCCAATACCCTAGCCTCACGTTTAACCCACATTTGGCCCTTCTCCAAACGTGGGTTGGACGTCACCCTCCCCGACCAAGACCATGAGCCCCTGCATCATTCCTTCATGCATTGCATACCAGGTTCTGTTGCTTACTTTCATAACTTTTTCATGCATTCGTTCATACCCTCTGCATCATATCATATTTTTCTGCACCTGATATCATCATAACTATTTTCTCATGCATTGGCCTACTATTTGCATTCACTCCACTACATGTTCACACACTAAGTTTGGTGTTTTCACACCAGGTTTGGTGTCCCACCTTGCATCATGCATTCTGGCATCTTTACACTAATAGCCTCACTTTCTTCTCTGTTTTCTCTTCTCTTTTGCTTAGGGACAAGCAAATTTTTTAAGTTTGGTATGGGCTGTTCCATTACATTCCACTTTCTTTTTCTTCAAGAGAGCATGGAAAATAGAGAACTACAAGGTTGTATCATTCCTCACTACCTCTTTAACTTGTTTTTCTCTGTTATTATAGAATTAATTGATCCTAGATGCATGAACTTAAACATTTATCATTCATGATTTTGCATCACCACTGAACTTAGAGATTTGTCATCTTTAGTAAAGCATGAATCATGAAATAAAAGGAATTTTTGTCTTTTAACTTAAGAAAGGGGTGTATATATATAAGAAAACAGTGGCTTTTATGATTAGAAAATAGCCTCAAAGCTTCAAGGTGTTTGTGGCAAAGAAGTACACCAAGTAGGAGCCAAAATTTAGAGAAATATTATAGAATTCTCAAAAGCTTTAAAGGAGCAAAGGAAATTGAAAGAAATAAAAGAATAACTCAAAAATCAAGGCTCTGAAGCATCAATGACCACAAAGGGTGAAAAAGAAAAAGAAAAAAATCAAAAGATACCCAAGGTTATATGCTTGTGCTGAAATGTGTCGAGGAGAGGCTAGAGTTACTAGATCTGAGGGGTGTTTCAACACCCAGCAACTTGAGCCGAATGGTTCAGGATTGTCGATCGAAAGCTTATCCTAAATAGCTGCCCCGAGACAAGACAGTAAGAGTCAAGAAAATCCCATCCAAACGAGGGACCGTGCTTAATTGATAAAAGAAAAAGAAAATAAAAGAGATATCTAAAATACTATCCGAATTTGAGGCTCCAATATGGATAATTTCTTAGTTGCAAATTCAATATATTAGAGAAGGGCAAGAAGTATAGTAATTCAAATCATTGTCTTCAATCAGATACACTCCTCTTTGGTTTAACTTAACTGATACATGGTTTTGGTTTGCTTGAGGACAAGCAAAGTTTAAGTTTGGTGTTGTCATGTATGTGCATCTTTCATGGTTTTAGGCACTAATTCCTTGTGTTTTACGCAGAGATTCAGCCTAATACTCAAGTAAATTAGTTCAATTCTTCATCAAATACTATCTTGAGTATTCTGTTATGTTTTTACATGCATTACAAGAAGATTACAAAAGG
>JASCZI010272573.1:11631-26621 GCA_036250425.1 Stylosanthes scabra | reverse complement strand
TTCAATTATTCTCCTACTCAATCATTCTCCTACTTAATTGGTACTCTCTCTCTCTCTCTCTCTCTCTCTCTCTCTCTCTCTCTCTCTCTCTCTCTTTATTTAGCTATTTGTTTATTTTATTTTGTTTAGTTACCTACCCTTTATATTACATCCTTTCGATTATAGTTTATGGGTGTTAAGTTATATTCTTTCCCAGCAAAGCTTGATTCTGGCTGGTTATTACAATTTCTGTTCAAGAACACAACTTCAAAGGAAATAGGATTAATGTTTCTGCTTGGTTGGTTCTAGAACGTGCTTTTTTCCAGTACTGTTACTTTTCATTCTTGATTTGCTTTTGGATTTGCTGAACTTCTTAATTTGATTGTACAAATTTTTGTGTGGATTAAGTTCTAGACCTTTGAAGTTGCATAAAGTGAAGTCTTTTTGTTGTGGGGTGGCTGGTTAATCTAGGTCTTGGCCAATTTATGTATAATGTTGTTCATTGTTAGGGTTGGGATATTCAATGTGGAGCTGGTTAAGTCATAGTGACGTAATTTGTATTCCATGATTATATATATGCTTGAACTGAACAAATGGGATACATATGAGTGTTGGTGTAAAATCATTGTAGAAATAACTTGTTGGTCATCTAATTTTACTTCCTTAACAGTGGTTGATTTGCTTTATCAACCTATGATGTAAATCAATCAGACTCAGCTTGCTGTGCCACTTTTGCAGCAATGCTTTTACATTCCGCCTTTGTTGATGCAATAATGCTTACTACTTTCTAAAGTTTTCAGATTGTTAACTTTTTTTGGCTTTGGAAAAAGAAAAGGAAAAAAGAACTTGTTTTATTTCCTAGTTTGCATTTTATGCAATGGGTGCCTTTGTTTTGGGGGATTATGCAATAACCTTTCATATCACTATGTTCTGAGCTGTTTGTGGTGACTTGTTCTGTTTAATGATATCTCGCTGTTTTCATTTTGTGCAGGAAGTTCTGATTGCTTTTCCTATGAAAATGATGGCTACTCCAAATAAACCAATGGCTGTAATGATGCCTGACCCTTTGGAACAGAAGGGAAAAGATATCACCGAATTAAACGGTAACATACTTCAATCACAGCCCCATAACTCCTCTGATGGTTCAGTAGCTATTCTTTGGGACATTGAAAATTGTCCTGTTCCGAGTGATGTCCGCCCTGAAGACGTAGCAGGAAATATAAGGATGGCGTTGCAAGTGCATCCGGTAATTCAAGGAACTGTTATGGTATTTTCTGCTTACGGGGACTTCAATGCTTTCCCTAAGCGACTTAGAGAGGGATGTCTAAGAACTGGTGTTAATCTCATTGATGTTCCCAATGGGAGAAAAGATGCTGCCGATAAAGCAATCTTGGTTGACATGTTTTTATTTGCTCTTGACAACCCTCCCCCATCGTCTATTATGCTAATATCAGGAGACGTTGACTTCGCCCGAGCACTTCACATTCTTGGACAACGGGGATACACTATAATTCTGGTCATCCCGTCTGGCGTGGGTGTTTCATCTGCTTTATGCAATGCTGGTAAATTTGTCTGGGATTGGCCTAGCGTTGCTCGTGGTGAAGGATTTGTTCCCCCGGCAAAGGCTTTAGCACCACCTCGTGGAGGTTCAGTTGAGCTTGCTGGATATTTTATGGGGTGCCATATTAATGACAACTTCGAGGGACAAAATGAGGAAGAAGCAATAGTTTATAGAGGGATGTCACAGAGATTTTATAACTCAAGGGATTTCTCAGTGGTTTCACAATCTCTATCTGAATACAATTGTGCTGCATCGAATGCTGCTGGCCCACTGACAACTGCGAGATCACACAGCCTTCCACCTGGGATGCTTGATGTTTCAGGAATATCTATGCCTTCTAATGACAATAATGAAGGGAACTCTTGGGGCCCCATGTCTAGCGATTTAAACGTTCTCAAAGGCCAGTTGGTAAGGTTGCTTGAACTTTCTGGAGGGTGCCTGCCTCTGTCTCGAGTTCCAACAGAGTATCAGAAAACTTATGGAAGAACTCTTTATGTATCTGATTATGGAGCGGTTAAGTTAGTCAATCTTTTCAAGAAGATGGGTGATCCAATGGCAGTGGAAGGGAAAGGGCAGCGCAAATTTGTGTATCTCAAAAACTTCAAGGTAGGCCCAAGCGCTCCCCCACTGGCTCTAGCAAAGAAAGACAAGAAAGGAAAGGGGCTACCGGAAGATAATGCGAATGCTGTCACTGGTGGTGGCTCTTCGGATGAGTTCTCAGATGAAGAAAGACTAGTCATAGAAGAACATGATGAGAGAAATTGTGTAGGAAAGGGTATTCAAAGGAGAGTATCTAGGTATGATATCGACGACCGTGCTCTTGAGCAGTTCAAGTACGAGCTTCAAGAGATTCTAGTAAGCTACTCGTGTGGAATATTCCTAGGTTGTTTCGAGGACATATACCAACAACGGTACAAGAGACGATTGGAATATCACAGATTTGGAGTGAACAAGTTGGAAGATTTGTTTGAGAAAGTCAATGATATTGTAGTATTGGTTGAGGAACCAGGAAGCAAGAGGAAGTTCCTTGCTCCAGTAGGGTGTTAGAATGCTAAAGCAAATTGTTGCTGTGTGTTTTTAACTTAAATATTTTCACAGAAGAAGGAAAATGCTTGTTCTCTCTAGCAGTCTCATCCTTATTCTAGTTTTATTTATTTTCCTTCTATATAGTAAAGTTGATACGCTGGGTACATGTGTTGTTTTTTTATAGTCACTGTCCCGCATGTATTTTGAATCTGTATTCAAGTTTCAATGTCTCTTTATTTCTTGTCTCTGCAACCTATCAGCTACTTGGAAGAAATGTAAAGTAGTATCTTCTGTTCTTCCCTTTATCATTCTCATAATCACAATACATTAGAATTTGAAGCATGATTCAGATGGTTTATTTTTCAAGCTGTAGATTGAATTCTCTCATAAATCATAAGATTCAAAACTGGTCATCAAAGAAAGAATTGACAAGCATCATATGTTTATGAAAACTTAAAAGTACTATATTCCTCATCTCTCCTAAGACTTTTTACATGGACACTTGGTACTTATACAAATCCAAACACCTGAACTTATTGTGAAAATGAGAAATTCCTGTCAACATGATGAAGAGCCATATGATTTTTTCTCTCTTAAACTGAGAAAATATTCGGCGGGGACTGCGGCGAGCCATTGTCAAGTAAAAAGGTCCTACTGCAATATGATCGAGACGTACTTGAGGACGAAGCAAGGTATCTTCCATCCCCACTGTTGAAAATTGCTTCATTCCGGTGCGTTTTTCCCTTGCTTCTTCTGCCTCTCTGCTGACTTCCCTGACAATCTTCATCATCGCCGGATTGGAGGAAGCCGCTGTGCATCGGTTCTGACGTCTCATAAAGAAGGCGAAGGACCTGTTTTATCGAAGGCCTTGCCCTTCCTTCTCTCTGTGTGCACCATCCTACTATATACACTACTGTGTGGAGTTGGTCCAAGTCAAAAGACTCCCTCACATTAGGATCTACTAGCTCCAATAATCTGGTTTCCGATTCCATAAATGGTTGTGCCCATTCCACCAAGTTCTTATTATCCTGAATAGCTCGCCTTCCCGTCACGAGTTCCAGTAGTAACACCCCGAAACTGTATATGTCACTTTTCTCAGTGAGCTCTTGAGTAACAACATATTCTGGATCCATATAACCTAGAATTCATGACATCCGTGGTGAAAATTTTGAATTTCAGGGACATACAGCCATATTCTAAAGCATGTACAAGGGTAATATCAGCCAAATGAAAGATCAGGAAGAAAGGTCAGAAGAAATTTATACCTGGAGTTCCTCGGATTTCGGTGTTTAGAGGTTCAAAGCATATCGAACCATTTGTTGATGCTTGTGCAAGGCCAAAATCGGCTATCTGGCAAAAGTAGTTACACAGGAAAAAAGAATCAATTAACACTTTAAAGTGTCTATGACTATCTACATATTACTATATCATATAAAATTTGTGCTGTTTCGAACTATTCGGTTATGAAAAAAGAGGATGAATAGTTATCCCACCTTAGCAACTAAGTTCTCATCCAGTAAAGTGTTGCTAGACTTAATGTCTCTATGGCACAGAGGAGGATCACAGTAGAAATGAAGGTACTCCTGCATATGTAAAGGCAAAATTTGATTCAACAATAAAAATTCCAAACAAGAAGAAACTAAAGGATAAAAAGCAGTCAATTCCGAAAAAAGCTTGATGTTAAACCAATCAATCATATGTACCAATGCATTAGCTACATCAATCGCAATTTGGATTCGAGTTCGCCAACTTAGCGGTGTTCTACCAGGAGCTGCACAACACAAAATAGAATGAAACATGAGATCAGAGATCCTTAGGGGGATAAGCTAATAGATTGAGCTGTATTTCACAATTTCCTAAGTCTATGTCTATTATCTTGTTGAATAGATCATTGTTATTAGAAAAAGATGCAAAAGAGAAAACTAATATCTTAATTGTACTATTGAAATAGAGGTGTCCTTTGTAATCCAACCAAATAATGTATTAAATGTAC
The DNA here is from genome assembly GCA_036250425.1 of Stylosanthes scabra. Taxonomy (NCBI): domain Eukaryota; kingdom Viridiplantae; phylum Streptophyta; class Magnoliopsida; order Fabales; family Fabaceae; genus Stylosanthes; species Stylosanthes scabra. The sequence goes on along the minus strand of JASCZI010272573.1, from coordinate 22,062 downwards.
CATTGAAAACAATGTATAGATACTAAGAGGCATACAATGAAGATGATCTTTCAAGCTTCCATTCCCCATGTACTCATACATCAAAAACCTGCCATCACAAATGCACAAGAGCTTGATTTACCGGAACCCGGTGTTGAAAAACACAAGCAAGTTGACAAAGAGATACCTCTCATGTTTCTTGATGCAGAAGCCTCTTAAAGATACAAGATGCCGATGGTGCAGCCGAGCAAGAAGTTCAATTTCTCGGCAGAACTCATCCTCTCCCTGCTCAGACACTCTATTCATGCGCTTCACCGCTGCCACAAGGCCATCACTAAAATGAGCTTTATACACTGTTCCAAATCCCCCTTGCCCAATGACAGTGCTAAAGTCCTCTGTTGCCTTCTTTATCTCCTTGTACCTGAATTTTCGGAACATATTTGAAGAACCTGCATCAAAAGCCACCAAAGCCCCCCATCCGAATCAGGAAAGAGGTACAAGGTAAAGCTGGTTATGATGTGTTTCAGAAAGAAAAGTTGCTAAAAAGAAGCAGCAGATTCAAACCATAAACTCACCTTCCTGAAACTTCCATGTTGCAAAAGAAGGCAAGGTTTTTGAAGAAGTTTTCCTGAAATCATCATGATCATCTAGCTCTCTGCTTTTTTGGCGAATTAGAACTATCAAGACTATGAGCATCACAACAGCAACAGCTGTGATGGCAATAGCAATACCTGGAACTAATGTCAAGTGATACGTATGGTGGTTTCCCTTAAAAGGTGCACCTAACAATAACTGGCTTGGACTATCAGCAACCACTGGACTTGGAGAACCCTCAGGACTAGGCATGGATGGGGATGATGACACTGAAACTAGCATCACAGTTGTAAAATATGTTAAATGAATATAAAATATTTAATAACTTTTCCTACAATTTTCCATTCATCTTTGACATGACAACCAGAAGGTGATTTTGCAACCATTGCTTATTAAAGTGGGAAGAAATTATTAAGAGAATCTATAACAACTTAAGTAGAGATATCACCTAACCCTATAGGCTTCAAAATATATAAAGACTCAATATATGTAATTATTTAGAACATGTACAAACGAATGCAATTTGAGAGAGCCAAATGGGAGAGCATTGCAACAATTCTAAAGTTAAAACTTATAATTGAAAAATGTTCTTACCAGGAGGCCCAAGAAGTCCTTGAACACCAAAGAAACAGCTTGCAATGTCAGTTGTAGAAGGGTGATCAAGTTGGCTTGCCAGTGCAGCGAAAGTGGCATCACGACATGTACTGAGTGTTATGTTATCATTAATTCCCAGATGATGCAGATAACCGAAGCCTGCATTTAAGCACTTCTTACATTTTGTTTCCTCTCCAAGTGACACTTTGCAATTTTTCGAAACCTCCGCAAATCTAGGAGATTGCAGCATTTGCATGACACTAGTTCTTCCCTTACATTCATAATTAACAGGAATTTTGGTCCCAAAACCACAGAAAGCAGTTGCATTTTGTGGAACTCCATAAAGTTGTAACTTCTCATATATAGTCTGGAGGCAAGAATCAGAGGCATTTGGAGGGACCCCCAGGATGCTCGTTGCATTAGCGAAACGAGCAACAGAAATTGCAACATTGGCATTAATGTAGCGGCAACAGTTTCCCCTATCACCTTGGTTAGAGCATAAAGAGGATACCAGTGTAAAGTTTGAACCGGTAAAATCCAAAGGGCAATCTGCAAAAGGAGCAGAAAATCAGCATATTAGATAACTAAGCTGCATTCGGTATTCCTTCGACTGTAAAGACAGCAGCATAATATAACCACATTTGAAAGGTTGAACAATCATGTTAACTTGTTTTATAAAATAACAAGCTTGGTTTAATGGCATTGTTCTTAGTTTTGAGCACAAGCTTCTTTGATTAGCACATAAGATTGACATAAACTTATTTACTACAAAGCATTGTTATTAACTATCATGTTTAAGGCCCTTAAATGGTTGCAATTCAAATCTCTAACCACATGCCTCAAATTTTACAAGTCTGAAACAGTTCCATTTTAATGTAGCGTGTATGACAGTAAAAAAAAAAAAGTAGTACAAAAGAGCATGGTATGCAGGGTCAATAATAAATGCAGTAAAAGTCCTGTTTTTTTTTTTTCAGATGGTAACTCAACTTCCACTCTAGATTTATAGCTGTTACTTTTCATTTCTCAATGCTGGTTTCTGCAACCAATTTAACTACCATGCTAGTGATAAAAGACTTTGTTATGCCCACAAATCCATCAAATGCTTCTTCCAGCGGTTATTCAAGTTAGCAACTTTGTTTAGGAAAATGTTACTCCATCCTTTGAAAATAAATACCCTTTTGATTAATTTGTGTGGACATTGAAAAATGTATTAATGGCTGTGTTTAGATTCATTGACACTTGTCAACCCTTTCAAAGAAAGAATAAGAAATTACTTGACTAAGTCATAAATACAAAGTGCCATATCAAACATAACAACCTATCTGGAGTTAGTTAATGCTGCAAAAAACAAAGACTAACACAAGCATCATATTCATATAGATAGATATATCATTATCATTATTATTAAGCCTTAGCTCCACCATTTCTTCAATCTTCCCCAAGATGGGTCACGGAAAAATGCCACAAAATTTTATTTTTGTCAATAATGGGTAGCAGACACTACAAACTAGGCAGTAAGGTAGAAGAGAGAAAAGGGAAACAAGGGTACAAGAATAATAATGAAAGGGGGGATGGAAGCTAAGAAAGGAAAGAACTTTAAGGAAGAAAACCAACCAGCCATTACTAGAGGGAGGTGCATTCCAAGAAAAGCAGCAAATCCAACAGAGAAGAAGGGAAGCCAGCAGAGCATGTTGGTTGAGCAGCTGAGAGAGAGGGAGGGAGAGAGAGAGAGAAGAAGGAAGTTCTGAGAAAGAGAGAGTCAGAAGAAGAAGAAAAGAGAGGGTTATGTTATGTGATTAATTCAGCTTAATTGAATACAATAATGTGATTAACTGGTTTTTGGGAACAGTAACAACACACACACAGCACCGTTCACTCACTGTGGTGTGTTTGGATGTCACATTGGTTTTGAGAAAGACTAGTGGGTCTGTCATGTGTGTGTGTGTGTGAGAGAGAGAGAGAGAGTGTGTTATGTACTTTGTTTTGCACTGAATAAATGTGCATTGATGAGGAACAACATTGTTTTATTATTTTTTATTTTGTTTTTAGATGGTTTGGGTGTGGCGTTCATCAATCGCTTACTTCATATTCCATGATCCATAGAGAATGAGCTTGACCATTTCTAGTTTTGGTCATGCCATTATTGTTCATCATTTCAACCTCCTCATTGGTGATGGGTATCACAATCGGAGAATAAGTTTTTCGGTTAATATAATAAAATTTTCAAGATAGTTATTTAATTATTTATAAGAGTGAATTTTTAATTTTTTTTTTTGTTATTTTAACTCTTTACTTAGCACGTATTGTTTTAACTCTTTACTTAGCATGCACTCTTATTTTTTATCCCATGACTTGTCATCATTTGTTCAATTTATCTTTATTAATTTCTAGTTAGTTTGTAAGCATTTAGATGAGTAATATGTATTACCTACTTGAGTTGATCGAGTATTCAGACAATTGCTTAACGAAATTGTCTGCATTTAAATGAGTAATAGATATAATCTACTTAGGTTAGAATTTCATTTTGTATACGTAACAACTCACTGTACTTAGATGAATAATATATATAATCTATTTATGTTTGAATATTGTTTTATACACATAATAATTCATTAGATAGAAATAAATTATTAAATAGAGTTTTCATCAGCTTGAATTAATTTTCAGTCTTCAATATCAGAAAAAAAAATATTTAATAAATTAATTATTATATATAAAAATAAGAGTTGGTGATATAAATAACCCTAAATCAATTATTATTTTAATATCTATTTTATATTATAATATATATTTTATATAAATATTTATATAGCTGAATTTTAGCATTCCCCTTATTGATTTTTCAATAGTAAGGGAAGGCGTTATCCAGGTTGAAGTAACATCAACAATGTTGCTTGAGTGAATGTGTCCACAAGAGTTCAGACAATTACAGTGCTATCACATTCACACATATAAGCATTTATACATAAGAGAACAATAACACCTACATCGACATTTGTTTGTTTGTTTTCTCTTTCTTTTCTTTTCTTTATCCTTCTTTTTATTTTTTATTTCTCAAGTCCTTTTCTTAGCTTCCAAATGCTTTCTTCTTTTCAAATTTCACCTGTTATATTTTCACCTGTTATATTTTTGGCCAATTTCATGTTACATATTAAAATCACTAATTGGGACAATGGGTCCATGTATATATGGATAGAGAATTGGAGGTAGATTCTTTTCTTACAGGTTGTAAAAAGCTTAATCCTTTACGTGGTTATTGGGGTTTCTTTAATTTGTTTGGGTTTCATTTATTAGAGATTTTAAGAAGACAAAAAATAAAATAAAATTTGTGAGTAATGTGGACCTCAGACTCAGAGGTTGAGGTGTGCATGAAGGTCATATAATCCTACAAAATTAATATCATGGACTTTGCTGTATTTCCATGTGACCTTTTGTCGTACTTGTCACATCTAATACCCCCTAAATCATTCATATACTAAAACAATAAAATCCAACACAATTTATTATTTTAGATAAAATATAATTTTTATCTTTAATATTTAGTATCTCAAAGTTGTTCCTAATATTTTAAAATTGTATTAATGTTATTTTACTGTTAACTATGTTAAGAAATTAACACTTCTAAAGTTCAAAACATAATTAACAATTTTTTTTTTCACTAATAAAAAAAATATTTTTCTCTATATTTTTATCATAAATGAACTAATAATGTTTAAAAATATTAACTAAAATTATACTTTTGAACTATTGATATAAAAGTATTTGGCTGCAATAATAATATAAAAAAACAACAAACTTTCATTCTTTAATTTTGTCTACAAATTTTCATTCTTTTTTTGTCTAGCTATGAAAGTTTTCATATCAATCAAAACCAAAACGTTCATCTGGTCCCCCAAATTCAGTTGAATTATATTCGGTAGTTGAAATTAGAAAAAAACGTTATATTTTGATTTTTGTTTTTAGAAAATAATAATTTTTTTAGTGGTAATTGATATCTTATTGCTATAAATATGAAATAGGATTTAAACTAATAAGCTAATCACTTAATTAACTCAAGTCATTTATATTAAAAAAAGTTTAAGTAACATGTATCATACTACAAAAACAAATGATAAAGTTATTAATTAATTTTTTTTTATAAAAAATGAAAAATTTAAGTATTCAATATATTTTTATGCATTTATTAAAATAAATAAAAAATAAAATTTTTCTACTAATATTAACTTAATTTGTACTCTAATTACACATGCTAGCTAATAAAAAAATATATTTATAAACCTCTTGTCAATTAAATTGCTACTACAATAAATAAAGCTCAAAACGTTCCAAAACTCCCAATAAACATGTGCCAACCTACATTATGTCAACGCACAAAATATTTATTAATAACAAAATAATGTCTCTATTTATTGTATGCATTATTAATGTTCTAAATGACACAATTATAACTAATATAATATACATAATCAATTAATCACGGTTTGTGTCTATTATATATGTATATGTGTGTGCTGGAATGGGATGGAAAATATATTAATTTGAAGAGAGAGCTCCGTTAATAGAATTGTCAAAAGTATTTATTAAATTTGCCCACCTTATTTTCTTGTATTTACCAATTGGCAAAATATAAATGCTTCCTATCATTTATAATACTCATTGTCATTTTATTGTGTGAAATAATTAAACAAAAGTATAGAGAACTGTTCATTATGTCGGGAGATTTAACTTATGTTATTAATTAGTAATGAATTCATTGAAAACATTTCTGATGATGTTATCTATTAATGAATGACCAATGCATCAAAATTGCTTTGGAACGTAACTTTATTTGGCATTGGGCAAACAAAATTCTTGCGTGGCAAAGCCAAGAATCTTAAGCCTGAGAGAGGCATCAAATAAGAAACGTTAATGTTTGTTAATGTGCAAACCAAGGTTGTTGAGGAAAAAATTTAAAAAAATAAATAATAAATAAAGGAAAAGAAAATATCAATGTGGAGTGTGGACCAACACCTTTGTAATAGCTAATAACAAGATTAAATATAATTTATATTTTAATTTAAATTGATTTTAAAATTTAGAGTTATTTAAAATAATCATAATTTTTTTAAATATAACCCAAGTTGGCCCTTAATCTCATTTTTGTTAATATTTATCTATGTGGACCATTAAGTGATGCAATAGAGATACAAAATAACGTTGTTTTTGTTATTGTGTGATAATAGGGACAAAACAACGACATTTAAAACTCAAAGTAAGTTACCCCTCCATTACCTCTCCAACTCATCACCTCTTCATACTCTTCTTCTTTTCACATTTGGTGTCCCTATTATCCACAATGACAAAAATACGTTGTCTCATATCTCTATCATATTATTTAACGATTGATGTAGGTAAAATGTTAATGGATATGAGATCGAGAGCCAACTTGAGTTACATTTGAAAAAATCCATAGTCATTTTAAGTAACCCTAAATTTTATCGGCCAATTTGAATTGTGCCAATTTGAGTTTTAACTCGTATATCAAAATTAAATCCTAATTATAAATTATAAATTTATATGAGTGACAGCTGCTCTATTATCTTCATCTCCAAGGCCTTGTGATTCTTCAATATAGAAAATATATGAAACTATGTCCAATACAGAAAGCAAACATATTGACTTCGTGGTTGTATTTATTGCAATGTAAGCCTATTGTTTCTTGTTTTTCTGAAACTAAACTAAAATTGGTAAAATATCATTGCCTAATTATAATTTGGATTTATAAGGTCGATACAAGAAACATGTTAATAAAGATATCACTAACTTCAATAAGAAATTTTAAAATAAAATATTAAAATTTGATAATTGATATCCTAATTTTAATCTTATAAGAACAAAGTTTTATTGAATATTAATATTATTTTGACGAGTAAAAATACATTATTAGGATGAGTAAATTAAAATATCAAGATAAACTAAACAAAAGTATATATAATTTACTTCTCTTTTAACACTCCAAAATGTATTTACTGTTAATTACGATTAGTAATTCTTAATCATCTTCAAACCCTCCATTTATTTATTTATTTATTTTTTGACAGGAACCCTCCATTAAATTGTTAACTTGTAGGGCTTGCCGCGTCTCTTTCAATTTGGGTACCCTACATTTCCTCACAGCACCTTCATCAAATTGGTGAAAGAAATTATAAACACCATTTTTTTTATCCATACCTTCAATGTTTATGGGCCCAGTCATTTATTCTGGTCCACTTTTGTACGTAGCACAGTTTATTTACTGAAAATCAAAAATCCGAATAAAAAAAAAAAAGGAACCCATAGGGGATCGGTCTAAGAAGCTTTGACCAAAAGTTAAAGGAACATGGGCTCCTGGCCCATTGTTAACCCGAAAGAAAAAAAATTATATGATATAATTTAATTTGGGTTGGTTAAATAGTTCATTTAGCCAAAACAAAAATCCATTTAATCAAAATAAGAAAAAAATTAGTCCGTTTATTTGTGTACTTGCAAGCATTAAGAATTTGAATCACGTGCATAATTCATTGGTCAATGAAAACTCTTAAATGAAACTTGCATTTAATTATTATTTTTTCTAATTTCTCACAATATGTTCCAATTTAGCAGGTCAATAAAAAAGTGTACAAGTGAAATAATTACTCGACCAGACGTGTTATATATAATTTAATTATTAAGAGCGATAACTTGCATTGGGAGATAATGTAATGATGATTATCAAGCTAGAGAGAGAGGTGTGGAAGAAAAAAGGCACAACATAAAAATACTAACGTAACCACTCTCTTGAAAGCATTATAGTCATCATGGAAGTGTTTCACAAGTAACTACATATACATATCCTATGTTCTCCATGCGAATATGCATGCTTTTGTTGTATGGCCAACAATAATACCATGCAAATCATGAGTTTGTGACCTAACTCACTTCAATCAACTAAAAAGCCACGCAAACTATTTATGGCCTCAAATAGAATTGTGTTAATATTTCTTCTTTTCAATCTCATGTCTATCGTCAACTTTACATATAAGGCAAAAATAAATATACAAAATCGTTAACATTATGTACGAATTGTTTAATTGCTGCTAAGGCATTCCAACCACAGAGCCAAAGCAAAATTGCCACACACAATGTGTGTGAGGACTCAAACCTTACGTTAAAGCAATTTCAGTCACGTTTTGACTTTAATAGCAATTAACGAAGCTTCACAAAAATGAATTCCAAAAAAAGTTGCTTCAAGCAAGAAAATAACTTCTTTTGACTTTTCCATGCATAATTAGAAACCTGTCCTTGATATTATGTACCAAGAAATAAATACTTGTTTGTACGCATTAATTCACATTCCAACAGAGCTATATAACCCATCCGATTTATTTTCTTTTGGTAAGTATTTAATCAACAAATATAATTTTATCAGTTGGCTGAAAAAAAGCTCAAATAACTATTATAGTATATTATAGTATAGGAATAAGAAAAGTTTTCAAGTATAACAATATACTTGTAATTTGTAACCGTTGATTTTAATTTATTTACATATTTTATATTTTTTAATTAAAATCAACGGTTACAGATTACAGGTATACTGATATACTGATATACCTGAAAACTTTCCTATAGTATATGTGATCGCAATTATTTGCTAATATAAATAAACGTTATTGATTTTCTAGTTTTTTCATTTACACCCCTCTTGATATACTATTTTTTTATATGCCTTTTTATTATTATTATTATCGTCATGGTCATTATCTATATTCTAACTCTAAACTCTGATCGAAATATTTCTAATTTCCTGAGTTTAGATCTTCTTCAAACACAACAGTATGAGTATTTTTTAAAGATATTTCGGCGCTTAAATTAGTGTTTATCCAAATAGTGTTTGAGAATTTTGGCAAATGGATTATTTCATATAATATGATATATTATTGTAACAGACTTTTTTTTTGGACAAAATTGTATCTGACTTTTAAAAAAGAAAATTGTAGTATATATATAGATCATTACTCATATGTTAGTCCAAACTAAAATGGAGGGATAAATTATTGAAACCATGACGTTTTGTTCATTTATTTATTTAAAAAAACAACTTAATGGATATGACACTTGACTGTTTCAATGTATTGTGATTAGGTATGTGGTGGTGGCTTTCAATAGTAGATTCGCATCTCACACCTAATATGAGATTTGTATAATATTTCATTTAGGTACAATTTTCACATTTTTTTTCATTTGTTTTTATGTTAGCGCGTTAAAAAGTTGTTAAAGCATTATTAGCGAAAACCAAAAAAAAAAAAAAAAAAGGGAAAACTGAAGGCTTAAATATTAGTGTGAATGTTACGTGTATAAATGGGCCTTAAGTCCTATTAGAATATTTTAGTTAATTAAATTTCTATAAATAATAATAGTATTATAATTGGTCTAATTTGAGAATTCTATCTCTTCCTTTCATTGTGTGGAAACTGAAATGAAAGAACTAGAGGGAGTTGATATTTGGAGATTTAATTCGGTTATGGTCACCCCTCTTATATTGTGCTTATTCGAAAAGAGGGATTCTCACGTAGTAGTGGTTTGATTGAATTATTCATGCATGTGTTTGTAATCTAAGTTGGCTAAGTATTTAGTTAAATCTATTGGACTTATTTTTTGTATGACAGGTGTATTCAGTATGAGAAATGCTAGATGACTTTTAATATTAATTTATTTTAATTATAATTTTAATCATCAATTCTCAATATCTTAATTTATGATTTAATATCATATTTTAAATGTTGGCTAAATAATAATTAAAATAAATTAAAATTGATGCCCAAGAGTATTTTCATATAATTTTATATGAATAATTAATTTAGTTTAACATAATTTCTTTTGTTAAATGAATTGAACAATTTTCAATTTAAGCATCACAATACATATATATTACACACTCATTTACACTATTATAAATTCTATATTTATTTAAGCAAGTTAATAAGCTAATCACTCAACCAACTCTATAATTGTTCAAGTTCAAAATGTATCTGAATTCAAAACTTGGTTGATAGGAAGTAGTGGATGGAAATTCTAATTTGATGTGAATGCTAAAATTTTAATTTATTCATGAAGAATTGAATTACTAAACGCTATTTTCATTTTTATTATATTAATATTAATATTCTATTGAGTAATTCGAGTTTCCAATTTCCATTTTCCATTATAATAGTCTATGCTGAATAAGAAAAAAAAAATCTATGCTGAATGAATGAATATTTTAACTTT
>JASCZI010272571.1:6973-29185 GCA_036250425.1 Stylosanthes scabra | reverse complement strand
TTATTTGATTTGATCAAATAGATAATTATCTTAATTCAAATGAAATATTATTATATTGTTTGCTAGCACTAATAATATAATAATATTATGATAATTGAGAGTATTTGAGTGATGGTTAAGAATAATCTGTTATTCTACAATAAGTTTCAAAATTTGAAAGATTGGATAAGATCCTATTTGAATATGTTTTAAATTTGAAGATTTGATAAGATTCTATCTGAATTTGTTTCAAATTGATAAGACTTCAATTTGAATTGAAACTAAATAAGATTAAATCTGAAATAAGATAAGATAAGATCATATCAGATTTCAAAAGATTTAAATCAGATACAACCTCACACTATAAATAGGTATGCACATTCGTAGAAGGATTCATTCCATGAAGTATCATTCCTTTACTTCTATACATACAAATATACAAGTCTAGTTCTTAGTGAAGAATTCTGGTTGCAAAGAGTTGCAAGAGGCTTCTCAATTATATTCATTAATCAAAGAGTTGATAGCCCTTCGTATGTTCGAAGGATAAAGCTTTTTTTCGTTACTATCCAGGTATTTAGATCTGATCTATATATTGTTTGAATAAAATCTTAAACACAAAATAGATCAATTAAGGATTACTTAATTACTTCTGCTGCGTGTTATGAACACATAGTAATCCTTCACTTTTTCCTTCTTTTCTCTTTCCACTTTTACCACCTACTATTTCCCTAATTATACTCATGGGCTCTCTATGGGCTCCCTAACGTTGGCTCCCTAGCATTACTCTTTGAATTTTTATGTACACGAGTGAGTGAGAAATGGGTTTGTAGAGCCAATGTGAGTTATGATTCCAAATTTTGGAGCCTAAATTGAGTAAGTATAAATTTTAGGGGTCATTTTGAATTACAACTCCAAACTTTGAAGTCTAAATTGAGTAACTATAAATTTTAGATGTCATTTTGAGTTACGATTCAAATTTCGGGGCTCAAATTGAGTTTCAACTCCATTCTTCTATACAAGATTTTTATCAATTTCTTAAAAAATCATTTTTTTCACTTTTATTCTCCAACTCATTAAAGCTTTTTTATATATATAAGATAGTCGTGGAATTAAATATGTAAATATTAAATAAGCTTAAAGAGAAAGATACTAAAATAAAAAAAGATTAAGAAAGGTATGTCTTTGAAACTCAAGGTTGATCTTGATGATGGAGGCAAGAATCATTTGAAGGAGATGCGGCTTCGAAATTGTGTTGGCGCATCGGGAAATAGTCGTGGATAGCTTTCCCATAGTATCTATAAGATTATGTAAAAACCATTTATCAAAACCAAAAGAACTCAATTTACATTCCATCATTCGAGATCGATTGTTGGCTTCACAGACAATGACGAACCTAGGTGGCTAGCATAGGCCTTGGTCCGTTGGCCCCCAACTTTTGGAAAAAAATTACTAATAATAAAAAATAATAATATATGGTATTATATTATGATTTTTTTTTTGGCAAATGAGATACCCTTTGGGCCAACTCACAAAATAAACAACCCTCTTATTCTCTAACAACAGATTCGGGGTCCGCTCAAACCAATTGACCCTGCATTGAAAATATAATTTTACCCTCTACTATACCAGTGACCAAGGATTGCACAAAGATAAAATAAGGTGAAAAAGCCAAGCTGCAGATCCAAGCCTTGCAAGAAGATGCTGGAGGAAACGAAGATTGTATAATCAGAGATCAACAAAAGCCTTAAAAAAAGATAAATAATAAGAACTCCAAAAAAGAGTTTGATGGATGACTTTGTTGATATGAAGAAACACGATCCAGATTGGTATGAAGAAGCTACACACCAAGAATAGACCAAAGGGGACGAAGTTGCATACCAACTATCCATAATTCAGAGCCAACAAACATGTAAGCCCATCAGCAAAGCCCCTTTTCATAATAATAATTAAACTATTGTATATACCCAATGCTAATTTAATATAGTTGAAGCCCAATCTAAATCTCTGACAATAAAAGCTCAATAGAAAATTTTCAGCCTAAATATTTTTTATTTTCAAAATATTAAAATTTTAATTAAGACCTTAACACGACACCGCACTCTACAACTTTGATGCTTGTGAATCCTTATTTCAGTAACATAGCATGCTAACAATTTTCTTATTAAATTCCTATATCCTATTTGACTATTTTCTTTGGCCATTCATGAATTATGAGCATATGTACAAAACACTTTGAGTATTGAATCTTGATCCATGGAGACAGAGTCATATTCATTGATCAAACTATCACTTTTGAAAATTGTAAGTTATTCCTTAATTATTTATTGCTTTTATCACTTTTTTCCTTTCAAATTTCAAGTAAACTTTATTTTATGGTATTTTATTGTTTAGATTGAATTGTTTTCTTACAATATTCTGATCAACATTGTATATTCTCTCTTTATTTTTAGGAATAGCTTACTGCCAATATTTTAATAGGAAAATAAATAAAAAAACGACAAAAGAAAAAATTCCACAAAATCAAAAGGTTAGTATATTTACTTTTAATACTCAATATTTATAAATTAAAAGTTACTATATTGATTTAAATTTTAACATATGCAATTTAATTTAATTTTTATTGTTTATAATATAGGTAAAAAGAAATTATAGCATTCCGTGATGAGAAAGCAAAGTAAAATAGATGCAATTTTTAAGAGCAAAACTACTAATAATGTGGAGTGTCAAGTCAACTAGACTTCTATTTCTATTTCACAGGAAGTTCAAATAAGTGAACTTTCTAATCTTATTCAAAATGCACATTAACATGAAGCTAAAGTTCCAAGAATAGAAAACAATGATATCTCTTTACTAGAAAAAGATCTTGGAAAGTGACGTCCAATTTAGCAATATCATGTCAATGAATGTGATAAGATTCGTAGAGCTTACATAATAGTTGTACCATACCAACTAACAAATATTAGCTATCCAGATTCTGATATTGGAAATCGTCGTCGATATTTTCAATAATCTTGGTTTAAAAAATTTCCAAGTTGGTTAGAATATTCACTAGAAAATGAAGCTGCTTATTGTTTATCTTGTTACTTGTTTAGTAGACATCATGGTGTTTACAACGATGAAAAAAATGCATTTTCAGAGTTAGGATTTAGTAATTGGAAGAAAATAGGTGGAATGAATTGTGCATTTGTAGGTCATGAGGGTTCTGTGCCTAATTCTCCTCATAATTTATGTGTGAAATATTATGATGATTTAATAGCTAAATCTAGTCATATACAAAGTTCTTGCTAGGCATACTAATGAAACTATTACAAGTAACCGTTTAAGGTTAAAGGCATCACTGGATGCTATTCGGTGACTTACATTTCAAGCATGTGCATTTAGAGGTCACGATGAAAGTTTTGAATCTTTGAATATGGAAATTTTATTGAGCTAATTAAGCTTTTAGCTTCTTAAAATTAGGACGTGAATAATGTTGTCCTTCAAAATGATCTTGAAAATACTCAATATATATCTCCTAGTGTTCAAAATGACATTTTATATATCTTTTGCCAGAAATTGTGTGTGCAGAAATCTGTAAAAAAAATTGATGATTCCAAATTTTGCATAATTATTGATGAAGGAAGAGATGAGTCAATGAGGGAATAAATGTCAGTGATTTTGATATTTGTAGACAAGAATGGTTGTGTTCAAGAAATGTTTTTGGTTCTTGTTCAGGTTTCTGATACTTGTTCTTTAACATTGAAAGAAGAAATTTCATCAGTTCTTTCTCGTCGCAATCTTAACGTTCATAACCTTAAGGAACAAGAGTATGATGGAGCTAGTAATATGTGTGGCAAGTGGAATGGATTACAAGCTCTATTTTTTAAAGATTGTCCTTTAGTTTATTACATTCATTGTCTTGCTTATCGATTACAATTAGCACTTGTTTCTGCAGCCAAATAAGTTTATTATGTTCATCAAATTTTTTCTAAACTCTTATTAATTGTGAATGTTGTGATTGTTTCTCCAAATCTTATGACCAGTAAAAGGTTGCTCAAGCAAACAATGTTGCAAACTCAATTGTCAATAATGAGATTACAGCATGCAGTAGACTTAATCAAATTGGTATTTTGCAAAGAGCTGAAAACATTAGATGGTTGTCTCATTTGAATTATGTACGCAGCTTGCTATGCATGTTTGATGCTACTTGTGAAGTTCTCGAAAAAAGCTCTGAAGAAGGTAATTTCTCCATCCGTGGTGATGCTAGTGTTGCTTATGATTATATTACATCATTTGAATTTGTCTTTATTTTACATTTGATGAGAAATATTTTGGAAGTTAGTCTTGATCTTTGTCAAGCTTTACAACGCAAAAATCAAGACATATTGAATGCTTTATCTCTAGTTTGTACTACGAAGACCTTAATCCAAAGAATGATAGAATCGAGGTGGGAGCCTTTCATAAAAGAAGTTATATTATTTATGAGTAACAAGGAGTTGAAGTTCCTTATATGAATGCAGTGCATATTCCTAGAAGAGGTAAAATTGTTGACCAGATTTCAGTGGAACATCATTATCGTGTTAATTTGTTTCTTGCTGCAATTGACACGCAATTGACAATTGCAAGAGCTTAATAGAAGATTCAATGATAATATGGGGACTTGGTTACTTTAAATTCAACTTTAGATCCAACTGATAATTATATATTCTTTAATGTCAACAAAGTATGTAAAACTCACTTCTCAACTTTAGCTTCTACAGTTCTACTCCCTTTGTTGAGCGGCTAACTTGACTGCTTCTGCTCTGTGCCCTCCTTCCCTCTTCCTCTCTTACAAGACCTCCACGTGGCCATCGGAACATCCGCCGTCGTTCCTCATCATGTTTGTTTCATACTCTACATCATTTTTTACCGTCTTCTTCGTCGCTACTTTACCGCTGTTTCATTCCTCCACCCCCATCGTCGTTCGTCTCTCTCTCATATATCTTTCTTTTCCTGTAACGTTATTGCTTATGGGTGTTTTTTTTTTCTTTATTTTTTTTTTCTGCCGGTAATGTAGTTCAATTATAGTTTTGAAAACCGGTTCGGACCGGCCAGTTGAACCGTGAACTGTCCTAAAAATGGTTCGGTTGATCTCTTGGAACCACCATTTTGAAAACCGCCAGAGAACCGTTGAACCGCCGTTTCCCGGACGGTTGAACCGAAACCGGACCCGGTTTTCTCAGAAACTCCACATACGACGTCGTTTCGCGTTTTTTAAAAAGGAAAAACAAAGCCAAGCTGGAGCTCTTGGCAGCAAAAGGAAAACCTCACACCCTCTTCATCTCAAACGACTGGAACCCTAGAGCACCCAACCCATCTCCATCGCCGCCGGTGTCGCCTCGTCCCTGTGCTATCGTCCCTCCTCGATTCCCTGTTGTCTCGTCGCGTCGTCATCGTGTCCCGGTCCTCTCCTCGCGTTGTCGCCGTCGTCTGGTCCTCTCCTCGCGTCGTCCCGTTCCTCTCCGTCGAAACGTGACCGCCATCGTCCCTGACCTTGGAAGGTACTTGCTGCTGCTTCTTTTATTTGTTTATTTATTTATGACATTGATTTGCTGATTTGAGCTTAGTTTACATCAAATTGAGATTTGAGCTTCCAAGTTAATGCTGTATTTGATACTGCTAATTTACAGCTTAGTTTTGGTGAATTTTTTATTTTTGGTGACAATTTACAGCTTTTTTTGATTATTCTTTGTTGTTGCTATTGCTGATTCTGGAATGCTATTTGCTTGTTTCAAATTGCTTTTGTTGCTGCTTTATAAATTATAATCTTTGCTTAATTTTTCTTTTTGTCAGCTATGGATGAAAATGAAAGTGTTAATCAAAGAGAACCTATGGATAATAGTGCAGCTGGTTTAATCACTGCCAAGTTCTGATTAATTTTGCTTTAGATTAGTTATTTTTGATTTAGGTCATTTATGTTTTCTTGCTTAGTTTAAAAAAATTAGTTAATTGATAATGTTGCATTGGTTTCGATTAATTTATGTTTGAATTGTTGCTGCGGCTTTGTAGTTTAATTGATGGTTGAATGATGTTGCTGATGATTAGTTTAAAAGAAATGGGTTGAAAGAAAGAACTAAGAAGGGTGAAGGATAACATAGAAGGAAAGAATGAAGGCCATTCATCAAAGGTTTTTTGGAAGGGCTTTTAGACGCTTGATTTGAGTACTGTTTATAAAACGCAGGTCTCTGTCCATCTCGCCAGATGACAGATGCCATTTCCATTGCAAGGGTCCTCCATCTTATAATTCTGTATTTTTTCTTTGGGTCACTTTGATCTGTTTCTTAGCTTAATGTCTTTGTGCTGATTTGTTAATTTCTTTATTGATGTCTTTTGCTTTGTTAGAAAATTTAATACCTTAGCTTGTTGAATCATGTATATATATATATATATATATAACAATAACAATGCATTGTTATAGGGTGAGGTAAAGTCATTTTTTTTAGTTAGCTGACTAGAGTAAGTAGTCTAAGTTGGTGAAAGATCTTGGAAGTTGAGGAATGTTAATTGTTAATCTTTCGGAGAAAGTGGGTTACTGAAGACTATACCCATATATTACAGTTGAGTATATTGATGGAATAGAAATAATACCTTTTTAACAAATATGTTTGCGTGTGTATATTTTAAATATATATTATTTTATCATACGGTTGAACTTCCGGTTGGACCAGTTGAACCTACAAAACCGTGAACCAGTAGCTTGAGCGGTTCGATGACCCGTCCGGTTTTCAGAACCTTACGTTCAATTGCTTGCTTTGATTTTTGTGTTCATGGAATTAATTGGTTTTGTGATATGCATTATGAGTGTTCTTGTCGATGAAGGTGTATATTACTAATTTTCAGTTTAGATCTTGATGGAATTGAATTCCTGTTAGATTTGTGTGGTCCGTGTTTTCTTAGGTGAGAATCTGTTCGTTAGTGATTTGGTTAAAGCTATGCTTGATTGGTTCTGTATGATTGATTGATTCTGAAACTTCCAGATGATGCTGGGAAAATTGCGCATGGGCTTTGAATCATTATGAATTATGAAATAAATTTCATGGAAATCCCATCTGATGGAAGATTTAATCAAATCAACTCGTTTATGATCTGAACATTCTTGATTCTTGATTTTGAAATGTTATATGCTTCTTATGGAGGAAGAAGGTAGCCAGGTAGGTTAAAAAAGAGATTAGTAAATACACAGGTTGTTGATTTTAAGGTTGTATAAGGAATTTGGTTACACTGTAATCTGTCCCTTCTGCTATGTTACCAAATCATCTGATAGTACAAAGCATCCCATGTGTATTGCTTTGATTTCCATTACATATCTTCAATCAATTGCTTTGATGTGTATTGGAATGCAATTTCCGTAGTTACTTTGATTATTTTAACTGGTGTTTTATGGTATGGGACTAGTGACTGAAACTTCCAAGTGATGCTGGGAAAATTGCGCATGGGCTTTGAGTTGCTGTAAACAATGAAATGAATTTCATGGAGATCCCGTCTGATGGAAGTGAAAAATATATAATGTTGATCAAGTAGTGCAAGAGGATCCTTTTCTCCTACTGATTCTAGTTAACTGTTGATTCTTGTTTTACCTAGCTGGTGGTAGTAAATTATTCTGCACTATTATGTGCCTATTTGTCAATTGTAAGTGCAATTGCATACACAGATCAGGATATATATTGATCTAAGCATTTGACTACATTTGATAAGTGGTAGTTACATATAAATTAACTTTCATTTTGACACCCAAAAAAAAAATCATTTGTTTTTAACTTGACAAGGCCTTTTCTAAGCTTGATCTGGTTAGATTGTTCTCTTCCATTATTTTACTTTGATATTTGTTTTCATAATTTATCCTTTTGCCACTTGCCACCACCATTATGGGATTCATGATACTGGAGGGGATGTTCATGGATTCTTTTTATTTTTTTATTTGTTGCAATGGAGCTCCCAAAGAAATTGTGTTTTCATCTATATCTACCTAAGATACATATGATATTAAGAGCATGCACACATCCTCATAATATATTAAGCGTTTGCAAGTTTAACTTGTGTTTGTAATAAGCATTTGATAATATTATTGATTTTATCAAATTTCAGATTGATACATGAAGCACATTTTGAAGATTTTATCATTGGTGGTGGCCATCACTGCATTATGGATTGGCCTCTTACAATCATCTGTAATTCCGCGTAGTCATACATGGCTGGTATGTAGTTATGTATTTATATGCTTTATTTATTTATTTTTTCGGGTTTCCGGGAATTTTGGTTTCTTGTACCTCTACCCATATCTGGCCATTCCCTTGCCAATGCAACATAGCATGCAACAGACCTTGTTAATTTGTTTTCCTACTAGAAGAAAAAAGCTTAAATCTTTTCCCACTGAACCAATACCACTGGCAATTTGTTTTCTTCATTATTATTATTCTTTTTAGATTGCATGATATTGACTATACCTTATTTCTGTCCTCGGCGCAGCTACCAGTCTATTTTGTTGTGTCTTTGGGATGTTATGGTCTGTTAATGGTCGGAGTTGGTCTGATGAATTTTCCAACCTGTCCTCAAGAAGCTCTGTTGTTGCAAGAGGTATTATTCTATATCTTCTGTAGGTTACAGACTGATGTTTTTTATTATTAGTCCATGGCTTGTGCATTTCATAGTGCCTCTCATACATAATAGATTTGCTTGGATGTGAATATGAACTGAAATGATTTCAGAACAGAAAAAATGTTTCCATTTCATGGATACATTTCTTGTTTGTTTTTAGAATGTAAAACTATATACCGTTGAGATTAAAAGGTTGTTAGAGGAGAATGTATCTTTACAAAAGAGAATTTAAAACAGATGTAAATGAAAATAAAAAATATAAGGAAGTAATACTAGTAATAATATGGGATTTGCTAAACTATCCTATCCAAGAGGTTCCCTTGAAAATAGAACTGAACTTATTTTGACAACCACAAAACATGTTGAATATTCCTTCTTCAGCTATCGCATGTCGCTACTTATTTTGGTGTCCAATGTAATTCACTTGAATTCTTCACTGAAATGTGATAGGTTTCGGTATTAAGTATTAATTATGTAATTTGAATGTTCAATGCTTTTCATGTTTCATTGTTGTTACTTTCATCTACATATTGATCCTTTTACTTATGGGAATGCTAAGCTTGGGGCACAAGGATTAGAATATAATTTCTGATCTCCAAATATGAACTAATTTATAAAAAGTCCTTCAATTGTTAATGACATGTTAAATTACTCTGTTAGTCTTTATAGTTTCTCCAAATTTGTAATTTGATCCTTACACTTCAAAAGTTTTTAATTGGGCCCCTACATCAGTTTTGAAATATGTAATTAGATTCCTGTTAACAATAAACATTACAAAAAAGGTTTTATCCATCTTACAGCACTAGCAAATATGCTTCAGCATATTCTGTTAAGTTCAACGTTTTTTGAATGGCAATGATGTAATTACAAGTTTAAAATTGGGGTACGGATCCAATTGAAAACTTTTAAAATGTAGAGATCTAATTACAAATTTGGTGAAATTATATGGACTACTAGAGTAATTTAACCTTATTGCTATTATGAATGCCCTTTTTGATTAAGATGGTTGCTTATTTTGCTTCTATATATCTAGGACATTGTAGAGGCCAAGGAATATCTGAAGCAAAGAGGAGTTGATGTTAGCTCTAGCTGATAATGATCGTTTGATCTTCCATCAAGTTCAGAATTAGCTGCTAACAATTACTCAATGGGAGTAACAAAGAATTTTGTTAAACAATTTATGCAAATACTAAAGCGGGAAATGTTTCAATAGTACTACTGAACATGGAATTCTTTTTACTTCGATAAACCTTTTTTTTTTTTTTGTAATTAAATTTTGTTAGGTTCTTTTAAGTCTCTAGTCAGTGCTCAGTGGTTTGAATTTTGACTGTGTATGAAAATGTTTCTTGACAGCATTGAGCATTCACATTTTGTTATGTGATGTTATTACATATGTAGTAAGAAATTTAGATGCTGTGTGTTTTTAAACTTTTTTCTGGTGTTGTGTAGGGCAAGTTGGCCTTAAACATTTAATGCATGTTACTCTAAGTATTGTTTAAACTAGACATTTTAGAAGTTGTGGAATTCAGACAGAGGTTAATGAGGTCTGTTAAGTTGAGATGCTATTTTTATTGGAAGTTAGTAGCTACTGATGTATGTTTTTGTTTGGATGAGCAGGGAATTAGTTTAACTTAGCCATTAGTTATCACAAATGAGGGTAAGGTTGTCTTTTTGGGAGATGACTTCATGCATTTAACTATAAGGTTAGAGAGTGTTTTTTATTAAATATATTTTGTGCTTGGTACTTTGCCAAGATTGTGAAGACTGCTGTTGCTTGAATTTGGTTATATGTAAATTGGGAGGTTTAACCGTTTAAGTCGTTTGTAAGATGTATACGAGTGGTTAGAGGTGTTGAAATTTCAATTAGAACTTAATGTAATTAGGTAACTGGTGTCTGGTGGTGATTGAGTATTTCTTTCTGGTGAATGCTATGGTGATGAAGAAGGATTTTTTCATCACATGATGAACAACAGTGATCACCTTAGATTCATAACAATTGGTTGTTACGTTGGGACTCTTGCGAGACATTACATTAAGTAACACTCAGGCGACCTCAGCAGGCGGCAACATGGAAAATTTTGAATAATTTTTTAAGGTTCGTTTAGTTTTTATCAAAAAATCTTATTTTTTATAGGTCTAAATTTAGCTTCGTTTCTTCAATAATATATTTGTCACGATTCTAAATTTTATGTGTAAATTTGGTAGTTTTCCATCTTAAAAATAAAAAATACTGAAAATATTAAAAGAAAATGAAAACGCATTTTAAATTTTATGGTTCTAAATACTGGTGTGGATTGGCTAGGCGAATTGAAAAAGATAGTGATTCGATTTGACGTATAGAATCGCTAACACGAGATTACGAGAATTGTGTGCAAATCGTTAGTTGGACCGACGTTGATCTTGTCGGTCTTGTCATCCAGAGGAAAACGAGATCGTTTTCACGGGAGACAATAGGAAGCTAATATCATTTCTTTTTCTTTCTCTTTATATCATCTACTATTTATCTAATTATACTCATTGGCTTTCTATTGGTTCCCTAACATTGGTTTCGTAGCATTACTAACAATGCTACGGAACCAACGTTAATGAGCCATTAGCAGTCAATAATTAAGTTATCATTCAAAATCTATATGAGTTATCATCCGTAACTTATATATCAATGATTAAGCTATCATCCAAAATTTGTATAAAAGAAAGTATAGGTAACAAATATTTTTTTAACCAATAAATCAGCCAACAAAATATAACATCCGTAATCACTGTTTATAGAATGTTCATAATGAAAATCATAGAACATCTGAAATATTGAAACAGAACATCCACAACATAAAGAAATATAATATTCAATTTAAGTTGTTGGCTGATGTTGGTTGAATTTTTATTGATTATCTAGCACTGTTATTTATATAAATTATAATCCATAGTATCTGTTGGCTCCTTGTTGGTCATAATGTCTTGACTTCTTAGTATTTTTTTATTTATAAATATCAATAGTCAATATCAATAATCAATAATATAAATAACAAAATACAAGTAATTAAGTTTTAATATTTAGGGTAAGTTACCTATATAGACTAAATGAAAACCAATATTATCAGATTACAATAAAACCATAAAAATAATCAGATTGCACGGTTTGCAATTTCTATGGAATTCGTGGGACCCTGCCACAGATTCAGGGATGTGTTAATTATAGGATCCGTGGCAGGGTGCCACAGATCCAGACCGAATTTTTTTTTAAAGTTAGTTTTAATTATTTATTTGTTATTAGTGTTTAATAAAATTAGCGCGGATAAATGCTACACGTCATATCATTGGAAGTTGTCGTGAGCGATTAAAAAAAATTGTAAACGATGTCTACGAAAATATGAATATTTACATAAATACACGAAATACAAATGTCTGCAAGTTCTGATACACATAAAGTAGTGCGCGAAATTAAAGTACATAAATAGCGTAAGAAAACTACATATGGCCTCCGGTGCCGCACCCTCAACGACGTGGAGCTCTGCGGGCCCCCTGGTGCTGTTGGCTTGTCTGGCTGCTCAGCTGGTGCAGGTGACGCTGGAGGAGTCGGCAGACGAGCAAGCTCCCTAAACGGTACGTCCTAGGATCCACTCGGAATGTGTGCTGCGGATGGAGGAGTCCCACCAAGAGCCATAAAGAGATGTGATGGACCGGATAATGGCTCGTTCAGGTCGAGATGAACCTGAGAGCCATCGAACTGCGTGTCCGGCCTGTAACCACCGTCGCCGTCATGCAACATGCCGCTAATAAAATGCTGAAATCCCGGGCTAGATAGCCCGTCCAGGAATGCCTGCTGTGACGGGGAGCTCATAGTCGAGGGGATCGTGGTCCCCTGGGTCTGAGGGGTGGATAGGAGGTAAGCTTGTGAGCTTCTCCCCGCCGCCTCTACCGCCTAACTGGTGCCAGCACCGCCCTGAGTCTGTTGGGTAGGCGTTGCGCCACCCCCTTCCTCGCGGCCTCTATCGGCTCTGCCGCCTCTACGGGGTCTGCCCGTCCAGCCATCATGTCTTCCAACCACTGCCAGTCTCGAGCGGTGGTCCTCGTCCCAACCATCATCCTCCTCCCAGGTCGCCTGTTATTCGGCACATGACGCACGTCAGGGCGCGCTGGATGTGGACCTGACTCTCTCTGTGTGGCCTCAATCGGGATCTCGTAGGTGGCAAATGATGGAAATGATCAGTGGGGACAAGGTACCTTCTAGCGGCGAGGATCTACCACTGAATGAAGTCTGCAGTGGCGAAGGAGGGGAAACCGCCAGAAAATCCATCTCTATAGCAGATCCAACATCCCTGCCACCTGGACGACATTCCTATTGGCTGCTCGGCACAGACTCCTGTACAGCAAGGCAAGCACTGCGGACCCCCAGCTGTATCGACCTAGATCGTCGATGCGCAGCAGATAAGGAAGCCAGCGAACATGAGCCCGGGTTCTAGTCTTGTCCCCGAAAAGACAAATCGACAGCAGCATCCAGATGTTAGCTCTGGCATGCCTGAGGACCATATCGCCGCTCGGATGCCTAGGGAGAACTCCGAACCTGCTCCTCAACCATGAGAACGTCACGGTGCAGGCATCCGCGTCCGGCTCGTTGGGCAGCTCGCCGAACATCTCCCGGAACCAGTCTTATCGGGGTCTCCCTGTACCCTCTGGCATCATGTACTCGAAGTCCCAAAGGCAGCCACTCACAAGCTCGCCGTCGATGGGGAGACCCAGCTGGTACGCGACATCCTCGAGGGTGACAGTGCACTCGCCCACGGCATGTGGAACGAATGAGTCTCCGGTCGCCACCTCTCTATGAAGGCGCTGATGAGCGGCTCGTCAATCTTGAACCAGCGTTCGGTCAGTCGTGCAACCGGGAGCAGACCAGCCCGCTGCACGAATGGTTCGACGCGTGGATCTAGGTCCATCGCAATCTGCCGACGGACACCGGTGATACACCTATCACGCTGCGTTGAATAGGAACAAGTATTGAATCAGACTAAAAAAAGCAGTTCGTAACGATCAATAAAAGCTAAACAGAATACCGTTACAAAACTAACACGTAAACCCGTAAATAAGTGACATTGAAATTAATAACATTTAATAACACCCTAAACAGTAACGGCTAATTTAAACTAACTTAAAACCTAAACTAAATCACCTTAACAAATAAAGCACATCTAACTAACAAATAAATCACATCTAATTAACAAATAAATCACATCTAAATTAAATACGTTTAAAAAAAAACTAACCTCGTTGTGGACGTTATGGGCAACGTGTGAAATCTCTTTGAGGCGGTACATCTCCCGCTTGTCCTCCGCGGCAATCTCCTTGATCGATCGCTCTGCCATGAAGAATATCCGAAAATTCTCTCAAACTATTTCTCTGACTTCTCTCTAAAAACTTTCTCACTTCTCTCTCTAAAAATCTCACACTCTTAATCCAAATGACCCTACCACTGATTGATAGGTTTTTTTTTCACCCTGAATCCGTGGCAGGGTGCCACGGATCCCCCTTTGCATATATTAACACTGAACCCGTGGCAAGGTGCCACATATCCTATACAAAGTTTTAAAAATAATTATGAATCCGTGGTGGGGTCCAACGGATTTAAGAAATCACTACACCCTGTCGCAGATTCCATAGAAATAGAAAACAGTGTAATCTGATCAATTTTCTGGTTTTAGTGTAATCTAATGATATTGGTTTTCATTTAGTGTATATTGACAACTTGCCCTAATATTTATATATACTGTTATATTATAAAATATTTAACGTAATTAATTAAATAAAATATCATGTAAGTGATTAAGTTATTGAATTAAATTTTTAGATTGCAAGATTTAATCAATTGGTTATTTGATTTTAATTATTATAAATCTTTGCTAGAAAAAAAATTGGAAAAAATATTTTATTATCTTTGTCGGATGGTTTCAAATAACAATACTTGACTTAGCAAAAGTAGTAAAATGTTAGGTGAAAAAAATTAATAAATAAATATTAATTTAAGTTTTTAAGTTTAACTGTGGCTGCATTTGGAAGAGATACTGAGACTAGAAGATTGAACGACTGATACTCGGAGATTGAGATTGAATTAAGACTGCGTTTGGTTTCTGGGACTGAGACTGAGAGACTAAGACTCAATATTGTGTTTAGACTCAGTTAGGAGGGATTGGGAGACTGGAATGAAATTTTAATAATATTTTTTATTCAAATATCCTTAGTCTCTCACATAATATTGACTTAATTTAATCTCTACTTTTTAGTATTTATCTCTTCATACATTTAAACCAGACCGTTAATTCAATCTCTAGTTTTAAGTATTTATCACTTTGTACGTTTAAACCAAACCGTTAAACACAATAAACAAACTTATACTGGACCAATGACTCGAGCCCTAGACAGTAACACACAGGGCCCAGCTCCCTCTCTCTCTCTCACTCTCTGACACGCGCAGACTTCACCTTCATCGCTGCCTTTTCCCACCTTGTGTCTTCGCCCCACCTCCATCGCCGCCTCTCAAGCTGCTGGAGGCCTCGCTCAAGTCGCGTTCGTCGCCTCCCACTCGCTCTCGCCTCGCGCCGTCCCCGCCTCTTCCAGCTGCTTCGTCCACGTCCCTCTCAACTCGAGCTAAAGCTCTGCGTCGCCAGCTCTGAAGGTAGTTTTCAGTTCTCTCCTTCGCTGCTGCAGTGCTGCTTCTTCTTCTTTTTTTTTTTTTAAATTTAAATTGAGGATGATTTAGTTTAAAAATTGCTAAATTAGTTTGATTTTTGAGAGAGCACAATGCCAGTTTGATTAATTTTGTGTTAGATTAAGTGATTTTTTAATGTTAAATTGGTTAAACTGGCTAATTAGGAATATCAACACTGAATTGCTAATTATTAGGAGATCAGTTTGTTAGTGCTATTATTCTGGTTTAGATCAAGAATTGGTTAGTGCTGATTAGTCTCAAGAATCTGTTAGTATTGTTAGTGTTGTTAGGGTTCTTGAGTTATAGCCGTGACACCAAGGTCAGTATTGTAGAAAAGAGGCCATGACACCGACCTCGACAATGACAACAAGGTGGAAGAAGAGAAAGATATTGATGTTGCTGCCACGGCTCCAATTTCTTTCTCAAATTCTCAATGAGTATACTATTAATTTATTCCAATTAATTTATTTTTTTGGTTAACATTGCTCTTGGTTTTAATTGAAGCTTTTCTTTCTTGATTTCATTATATAGAATTATACAAGTTTTCCATGTAGTTAAACCTCCATTAAGTATATTTTTGGGGCTTGAATTCGCCCAAATTTTAATTCTTTGTCAGTTCCTGATCTATAGCATATTCAACTTCATTGGCAAATTTGCTTCCGACTTCTTGGGTTTTTGAACATGATTAGAATGCTAATCCAGACACATCTTTTGCATTTTTGGCCAAGGGTATTGATTTTGAAACTACAACTGACTTTCTCACTATGCTTTCTAGTCTATTATTGGTTTTTCAAATGATATATTGATGTGCGAGAGCTTTGTACTTCTGATTCACTGCCTTTATAGCAACCGTGAGTATGCCAATGTGAAAGAGTTTAATGCTGGATTTTTCTTCTCAGATTGCTTGCCTTTTTCTATCCTGTTGGAAATTCAACCTTTTCTTTTCTAAGATGGGTTCTCTCTGTTGGATTTAAGTTGAGACAAAGAAATTAGGTTGCAACAAATAAAGTTTAAAATCTTGAGGCATATTTGAAATTTCATTAGTTATTATATTTGTTTTGTTATTTGGCTTTATTTTGTTATTTTTCCCTAAAGGATGGCGTAGTAGATCCCTGTTACTTGTCACAGATATGGGGAGGAGTTTTGGGAAAGGGGGGGCCCTGCCGCCACGTGGATCCGTTGCCATCAGTCTAGCAAGCTTGGAGAAAACCATACAATTCAAATATAACATGTTTACAACGCTAATCCTACAATAACAGTTACAGTCCATGTATCCTGTTTTCTTTGGCCTTTTTCCCCTTATATAAGAGGGGGCCAAAGATCCAACAAAATCAAAACAAGGTACACACAAATTAACAACAGTTTCAATGATGCAGTATCTCCACGGCAACAGCAGGTGGTCCTCCCATACGCACTCGTCTTGCTCTCTGTCAATTCAAAGATTGGCAAAGCTTATGAAGGTATGTTTGAGTTGAATTCTCCAATTCCTGTTCATTAGCTCCTTAGTTCTGTTGATGATAGGATTGTGCTTCTGGTTACTCTTATCTTGGTTTGTCCTAATGGTTATTGCTGATAGTGAATCACTCTCAATTACAATTTGCCTGAAACCCCCAAGCATATCACTATTCATATTCAATCTTGAATCCACTTTAATTTTACTTGTTTAGGTCAAAGAATATGCAAGATTTATTGGAAAAATTCTTGCATAAGATAAAACGGGTCAGGGTGTAGAGTAGAAATTATTTGTTCCAACAGTAACCCTACAGAGTCCAAGAGACAAATAAAAAAAAATCACACACAGAAAGGCAACTTCTTGACCATGAATTTTAATTTTTAATAATTTGGCAGAGACACGATTAACCACGTTTCATTCCCGTTCGTCGAAGTCTCAGCTTCTAAATGGCTCGTAAGCGATTTCCAGCACAGGAACCCAAAACAGGTAGCTTCTCTAGCAACACAAAAATTGGATTACCGAATTTTATAGCTTCTGGTATCATTTCAGTTTCAGTTAAGCAAATCAGTTTATTATTTATTTATGACTCACCCAACCCCTTGAATCAATCTAGAAATATTTTTTTCTTCTATTTGTTGAAGTTTGTTTGGGTTTCTTTACTTTTTTTTTTTTTTAATGCAGGTCTATACTATGCTCAGAACTTCCTGAAGAAAATTGGGTTAGGACCAGCGAACTATTACTTTTGGAAACAAATTGGTAAGGCTTTGCTCTGCACCTACGCAATTGCAGGCGCAGTGTGGCTATACAATGAGACATCACCACTGGGGTGGTGGACATTGAAGCCGCGACCAAAAGAAGAGTGGGAACTAGCCCACTTGTATGAGTATCGACAGTTCCCATACCCTGGTGATGAGGAAGCAATGGAGGAGTTCATAGCAAAGGGTGGAATGATCGGAACTACCATTGGTCCTAAAGGGACTATTGAAGTTGATAAGGATGCAGTGAACTACCAGAAACAGCTCCAGGACAAGAAGTTTGAGCAAGAAGCTCTGAAAATGTGGATGAGGATGCGAAATGAGGTCATTGGTGAGCTTCAGGAACAGGGCTTTGATTTGGAATAACTCCAGTAAAGACTTCTGTGTGCTTGATAATTAGATAACATGAATCGTTTATTTGGGCTGAAGAACACATCGTTGGAAAAACACTTAATGGTAATAAATAGATTTTGCATTATGTTGTAAAAGGACGTGGTACAAGTGTAAAAGGCTAATCATTCTGTTGTTCTTTGATGATGTGTAATGTGCCTTACCTTGCAATTTACCTTCTTGTATAGGTTACTAGGAAATATGCCCGTGCATGGCACGGGGAGGAAAAACATTGCTGTAAATCCATGGGTAACACAATCATGAAAATTTGGGTTATTTGAAAGACAGTTTTAACAAGATGAGGGTCATGGGATGGGTGCGTTTTATATAGACGTGTTTTCAAGTTAGCATATACATATAATTTATGTTATGAAAAAACGTATTTACACCAAGTTATGTTTTTAACTTACTAAAACCCAAGCAAGTGTTGTACACAATGCAGAACCTTAAGATAATTTTTTTTTTTGGACATGGAACCTTAAATAAAACATTAGTTCAATAATTCTTTAGGTACAGATGCAGTTATCTAATACAATATATTTATATCTTGAAATATTTCTATAAACACCACGTTCAAAGTATGACTAGGAGGATATCCTTGCAAATTATGTAGCAGTATTTTTATTCATGTTGCTTCCGTGACCCTGGATAAAGCAACATACAATTGGCCATACTGGTTTTGGTAAATATAAACCAACCGTATTTAGAGTTTGTCCATGTGACTTGTTTATTCTTATGGCAAATGATACCATCAATGAAAATTGTCTCCTAGTAAATTTGAATGGCAATAGTGAATTGCTCGGGGCCATTGTAATGCGAGGAATTAATACCATGTCCCCAGATCTACTTCCAATAAGAGTAACACACTCAGTGACATTAAGACTTGCATGTATAACCTGAAGTCTTGTTCCATTACACAATCTATTCGTTTGGTCAATATTTCGTAGCAACATAACAGGTGCACCGACCTTTAAAATAAGTTCATGCGGTGGAACACCGGAACAATTGATGGAGTTTAATACATCAGGACTCATTGTGTGCAACTCAGATTCCATGACTCCACCTTCAACGCAAACATTGTCCGAACTCAAGTATTTGTGCTCTGGCGATGGCAAAAGGGACAACATGTAATTATTTACACCTGTTACAACTTCAATGGTGGATGACAAGATCAGTGGCAGAGCTAGGCTAAACTTTAGGGAGGGGCGAAAAATTAATGGAGTGCCAAAAACTAATTTTGCAATAAAAAAAGATAAAGTATTGTTTTAGCCCTAACATTTGATTTAAATTTTAAATTAGTCTATAACATTTTAATTATACTATTTTAGTTCCGAAAAGTTTCAAATATCTTATTTTAGTCCTAAAAAAGTTTAAATTAATATTTTTCCACTGTTAAATTTTCGAAAAAGTAATATGACCATTAACTCTTCACTCTGGCATCCACATAAAACTTTATCGTTACAAAAGAATAAAATAATAATAAGAAAAACTAAAATTATTGTTATAAATTCCCTCCTTTAATTTAATTTTTTCATAGACCTATATATACCTTGATTTCATAGTTGTTTTTTTAATTTAACTTTTTTCTCACTATATGTTTAGGTGTTACTAGGTTGGAAAATTACTATTAATTTCATTCTTTTCATTAATAGGATAGGAAATTAAAATATTAGAAACTAGTTTAGGATTTAAACCAAATATTAGAATTAAAATAATATTTTATTTAACAAATTAAAATATTTAGGGGAGGCTAAAATTAAAACTACCTATAATTTATTAAAAAGATTTGACGTTTTGGGGGGGGGGGGAGGGAATGCTCCCCTTAGGACATATGAGGCTCCGCCCCTAGACAAGATGCTTCTTTCCTTAAAGTAAGAAGGAGTTGAAATGTTATCCAACAGATTCAAATAACAAATGAAACTAGTTCTTGCATTCCATTTTCTTCCCCGTTGACCAATAGTTCTTTTGGAATTTCTATAATAGATTCCGCATCAACATTATCTCCCATTCATCCTTCACCCACCTTAAGTATCCATTCAACAAATGTCATATTGTTATTCATTCTAGTTGATATGGACTTTTTTGATAGCCTCATGTTTTCAGTCAACTCAAGAACTCAACATGACTCCTAAAGATAAGATGAGTTAATTGTTGCATTTACGATGTTTGAGTGATTTCCACGAGGAAATTAATGGCAGTATTTGTCGAAAATCGCCTCCTAGAACAACAACCTTACCAGCAAAAGGTATGTCGGCTTTGTAATCTTCTTGACAACATAAGATGTCTCTCAGAGTCCTGTCCAATGCTTCAAAACAAAACTTACTGAGCATGGGTGTTTCATCCCATATAATTAGCTTTGACATTTGTATGACATTTGCAAGTTGAGACCCCATCGATATGTTACACATTGAGTTTTCATCTATGTCAATGAGGATCTTGAATCTCGAATGAGTCGTCCTACCGTTTAGGAGCAATAACGCGGCTATGCCACATGAAGCAACACTTAGGACAAGGTCACCTTGGGACATTAGTTTTGACGATAATGCTCGCCATAAGAAAGTTTTTCCAGTACCACCGTATCCATATACGAAGAAAAATCCACCTAGCGAATCTTTTATTGCACCCATTATCGTATCAAATGCATTGCGCTGGCATCCATTGAGTTTTTCAATCAACATACCACTTTCAAAATGCATCTTCTCTGTATCAAAATCTAAAATGCCTTCAAATGATGTACTTGGAATATCAGCAAGGGCGATTTTATCAGGAAATGGCGTGTCTGGAAAGTCCTTCAATGAACGTCCAATTGACCTGAGTATTGCTTCTATCTTTGCAAGGATCAAGTAGTTTTTCAAAGTTGTTGTATGAGGTATTAAGCCTAATAATTTATTTTAAACTGGTGAGTTTTTTAATTTATTAAATGGATATGGTGAAAATTAAATCATAATTGAAAGTAAGCAGACATATTTATGAAATAAAGTGATAATTTTGTTATCAATTTACGTTCCTCTATCGAGCTGCATTTGTAAACGTCTATTACATATATACAACAACAACAACAACAACAACAACAACAATAAAGCCTTGTCCCACTAGGTGGGGTCGGCTACATGGTCTATTACATATATCATCAGAAAAAAATTCCTAGCACCTGTCCCATAATAATTTTGGGCTACTAACATTGTTTGATACCAATATGACAGCAAATAGACGTCGTAGATATGGTGAAGACGCTCGCTCATTTGCCGCAACAATAGCATTGATATATTCAGCATCATCTCGGAGCAAACCAATTTTAGAGCAAGCATCCCTGAATGTTTCACACAATTTTCTGTTCATTGTTTTGATTTCATCAAATGACCGATAGCCTCGCTGAACTCCGAGTAGTATTTGAAGGTAGTACTCGTCTGTGTGTATATTTGGTACATGTGTTAGGCGACCGATAACATATCCTTGCTTGT
Source organism: Stylosanthes scabra (assembly GCA_036250425.1). NCBI lineage: Eukaryota > Viridiplantae > Streptophyta > Magnoliopsida > Fabales > Fabaceae > Stylosanthes > Stylosanthes scabra. Next base: position 7,837 of record JASCZI010272571.1, on the reverse strand, counting down.
GTGGTTTCCACTTCATACTATCCTTGTCCCATACGAACTGTGATGGATACTCTGTGTAAATTAAGTTTCTACCATGTGAGTATTCTTGGTTAGAGTTTAACCAACCAATAAACATGCTCATTTGGTTGATCCCTTTGTCCACAACTGATTCAATAGTTTGGTTCTCAACATAAATCACACTTTGTTGGTCTTTTGCGCGAAAAGGAAAACACAACACATTTGGTTCTTTTATTTGAATCTCAAATGCAAAAAATCCTCCATGATGCCTCCATGCATATATATATCTACAATTATAATAGTTTTGTAGTTCATCAATAACTCCAGCACCATCACTTCCCTCGCCTAACTTGAAAAATGTACCTATTGAATGGAGCAAACTAAACAGAAGAAAATAATCATAAATAATAATAATAGTGAAAAATTATAGCATACTGAAAGAAAATAAAATAAAAAAATATATTGAAAAAAAATAAACATACTTGAAAAGATAACATTATAATTTAATATCATGTTCTTTATAGTAATTATCTTTCAATTTATGCATAGGGTTGTGATACACTTTGATCTCGGCAAGTGCACCGAATCGTACAAGTAATACGACAGTGAAGTGGGTATCGTTCCCACGAGGAATAAAGGACTAAACAATACTATCTCTTAATTACTCTAATCAGATCAAGAATAAAACTTTGTGAGAATGGTGATGAAGAACACGAATTAATGAGTAAAGAGTGCAGAGAATTACTTGTGATTAAATTAATGGAATGAGATGTTAAGAGCTTTGGAGATGTTTTTCCCTTGAGGGTCAATGCATACATTCGAATATCAACTCTAGGTTCTCAGTTATCAAGCACAACGAATCTAGTG
>JASCZI010272570.1:14301-29917 GCA_036250425.1 Stylosanthes scabra | reverse complement strand
GAAACTGAGTCACTAAGAGATTAGGGCTTAGTTACACTAGATTGTTGTGCTTGATAACTGAGAACCTAGAATTGATATTCGAATGTATACATTGGCCCTCAAGGGAAAAACATCTCCGAAGCTCTTAACATTCCATTCATCATATTAATCACAAGTAATATTTTCTGCACTCTGTTCTTATTTGCTTTCTTATTTTCGAATCATTCATCATCACTACTCTCAAGGTTTCATTCGAATCTGCTTAGTTTAATTAAGGGATAGTATTGCTTGGTCCTTTATTCCTCGTGGGAACGATACCCACTTCACTGTGGTATTACTTGAACGATTCGGTGCACTTGCCAATATTTTCACGTATCATAGGTGTTGCTTGGAGTTCGTGATTCAGCCCCCGACTCCCAAGAGTACCCGCTGTCACTGGTACAATCCTACTGTCACCAGGACCTCTTGCGGGTAAGTGAAATATAGAGCCTCTGATCTATGCCCAGGTACTAACAAACTCTACAGGATCCCCGCTGTCATCGGGTCAAACTTGCTGTCATCAGGTTCCCAAGCACTTGTGCCTGTTGTCACCGTGGCGAACCACGTACGGTAAGGAACTGCCACTATGCTAGCAGGGGTGTCTTACGGATAGCATTACGGGCTTGACCCGTTCCTTCCCCTCTGATCAGTTTGGGACTCGCAGCTCTGGTCATTTGCACATTTCACCTCACAGCCGAGACACTATAGGACTCTACTCACTAATTGCGAAAATCATAAAAGCGGGAAAATAAATTGACAGCATAACAGTATGTAAAAATCGCGGTTTGCAGGAAATTAAACAGACAGAATAAGGGTAAAGTAAATCGATTGAAATTGAAGTTTGATAGAGTAATAGTAAAATAAACAAACAAGTAATAAAAATAAAAAGTCTGGTTAGTGAATGGACAATAAAACCTAAAATGGAACCCTAAAAACTAAGCTAAATGTGGAAGTGGGCTCCCTTGAAATGGTGAAAGACTCCTCTATTTATAGATGCTGGAATTGACCTATGCGTATGCATGGAGGCTTCATATGCGTACGCATAGGTGCCGAGATCAGCAATTGGGCGTGCCGCCCACGCTCTGATGCGTACGCATAGGCTCCAGCAATGGCCTTTTAGGTTTGTTGCGATCCTTTCGTTCCTTTCGCTCTCTCCAGCCACTTCCGCTCCGAACTCAGCCTGCTAAATCCTGAAACACTTAAGCACACATATCAAGGCATCGTGCGGAACGGGAAACAGTTCAAAAGATAGTAAATATTGGCCGAAATAGCAGATATTACAATTACAGCCCTAAGGAACTACTAAGTGCAATTTGACCCATTTTGCTAGTGTTTAAGCGATGAAGAGGTGACAATTAATCAATTAAAGTAGCAAAATAAACCGTCGGAACGGGTTTCATCACTCACGTTATACGTGGAGAGCAAAAGATAACGTCCAGGGAAACCATCGTTGGCACTTCTTCCCAAAGTCATTAAGCCTAAATTTCATCCACTAATCTAGGGCAAAATTGAAAGATTCAAGAGAAGATTGATTGAAGACTTAGTGAAGAGATAAGCATTGTAAATCAAGGAGATAAGATTAGGATTAGATTTAATTTAATTTAAATTAGATTTGATATTGAATTTAGATTAGGTTAGGTATATAGAGTGACTTAACCACTTAGGGTTATTCACTCAGCACATAATCGTTTTTCATCATTCCTAAGGTTTAGATTTCATCATGAATTGCTAAACTACTCCATTGTTAAGGGTGAGGAGCTCTGTTCATCCAGCATGAGGTAGTTTTTTTATACATTCGATTTTAATTCATTGAGGTATTTTCAATTATCTTTTATGCATGATTTAGTTTTCTATTCTTGATCTTAATATTTTAGAATCACTGAGAGGTGTTCTTAACTTGTCTAGGGCTAAGTTAATTAAATTGAGAGATTTATTGACTTATGCTAGCTGAGAACTAATTCACATGATCAATTAAGTCTAATTAGAGATATTAAAGCTAATTGTCATGCAACTTATAATTCTATGAGTTAAAATTGGATTAGAACTAGGTTTGATATAGTGACATTTAATCTAATCTAGGATCACTTTTGAAACTCATAAGGATTAGAATCTGATTTAGAACTTCACCTATTTATTTGATTAATTGACTAAGAGATTAGCTTTTGATTAGATAAATAGAAACTAAGTTACTAAGAGATTAGAATTTAGTTATACTAGATTCGTTGTGCTTGATTTCTGAAAACCTAGAATTATAATTGAATGTATGCATTGGCCCTCAAGGGAAAAACATCTCCGAAGCTCCTAACATCTCATTCCATCACATTAATCACAAGTAATTTTCTGTTCTCTGTTTTATTATTCACAGTTTTCGAATTCACTTAATAGCATTCCCTTCAAGTTTTATTAAATCTGATTAGAATAATTGATTGATAGTATTGATTGGTCCTTTATTCCTCGTGTGAACGATACCCACTTCACCGTGGTATTACTTGCGTACGATTCGGTGCACATGCCGAGATCAGAGCGTATCATTCACAAAATTAATAAAGATAAGGGTTGTGATTGCATTTACTTCAACCAAGGATATGGGTGGTGATTCTTGATTCATACCCAAGCTTGAGCAACCCTAAAACATTAGGAATCACAAAAACTTAAACACCTAAAATCCTGAAATTTTCGCAATTTTAGGGTTAAGAAATGGAAAGCGAAATTCGAATTTCTTACCAATTTGTTCGGATAGAATCGTAGAGGGAGAGAAGAGCTTCGTGTAGCTACAAACGGTGCGTCAATCAAAACTCTGGATCAAAAGTTATTGGTGATTGAAGTTGGTGGAGTGTGGTGGTTCTCCACCACTCCTCATCTCACTCTCTGTTTTCTCTTCCCATCGAGGAAGAAGAAGAATGGAATGTTTTGAAAGGGCTGAAGCCCTTTAATGAGGGGCAACTTGGTAATTCCATATATTTGATTCACTTTTGGCCAAAATCTTTAGGATAAGTATTCGTGTTCGTGTTCTAAATATTTTTAGGAATGTTTCTATAAATTTAATTTGGCTTTATATTTTTCCCGACAGCGCTAAGCCGGTACCGTCACTTAATTTAACAATTCGGATTAAAGAGTAGCTTAAAATGACATCTTATCCTTCTTTACTCAGAAAAATTTACTGAATCCAAATATTTCAGCGAAATTTTCAAATTTCGAGATTAACATTTTCCTTTGATTTTCGGGCTCTAATTACATTAGTTCATCTATTTAAATTAATTAAATAGCTTAATTATTTTATTTGAGTAATTAAATTTTCGAATTTTACATAATTGGATTCTGTTTTTTTAAAAGCAAATTCGGTTCGTTTTTTCAAAAAAATTCAGTTCTTTTTTTTTTGGAGAAGTTGAAGATGACAAAGATAACCATAAAAAAATGGGGAAGAAGACGATAATGAAAAGAAGAAGAAGTCGACGACGAGGAAGAAGAGGAGGAGCATGACAAGGAGGAGGATGACGAGGACAACGATAACATTAACAGTGAAGAAGAATGAAGAAGATGATAAGTGGAGTCTCTTACATGCGCCTTCAGGTGAGTTTAACTCACAAAAGTTTCCATGGGTTGTGAGCAAAAGAAAATAAATTTAAGTTTTTTGTTTTACAAGAAATTTGAGTTCCTATTTTTTTTGTTCAGTGAAGAATTTTTTTTTTTTTGATCTGGGCCAAATCCATTCAGTGAAGAAATTTAAGTTCTATTCATAGAAAATATTTTTTGGTATTCTTTGTTCATAGAAATTTAAGTTCTATTCATTCTAATTTTTCCAACATCTGCAACTTCTGCGTTCTGCCAACGGTGATGCGCTAGAAAAATAAGAAGCTCATTCTTTTTTTTTTGGGTCAAAGAAGCTCATTCTTTTTTTGGTCTGAAAGAAGCTCATTCTTATCTCTATCTTTTTTTTTGAGCTAACATTCTTATCTCTATCTATATCTATGTTGGGTTGCGCTAACGTATATTTATTGGGCCTGCAATTCTTTTATTGTGCTGAGACACAAACTTGATATCATAACCAAAAAACGGAAAAACATTCACAGCAGTCTTCTCCAAATATATTATTCACCGCAGTCCAAAAATAAAATAAAATAAAAATCAAATTACTCGCAGAACAACTAGCTAAATTGAATGAATTAAGGATTTTTGCTTGTGCTTTAATTTTCTGCTAGAGTTTTTTCTTATACCTTATTAGGATTTTCTCTTGTATCTTATTAGGATTTTCTCTTGTGTCCTAATAGAATTCTTCTGTTGTTCTGTTAGAGTTTTCTCTTGTTCATTTGGAGTACTCAGAAGATAATTTTGGTTATTCAAGTTGGACCCAACTCATATGTATTCATTTTTTCTATTAAGTGAAATGAATTACAACTGCCTTTGATAAAAAAAAAGTAAAAGGAATGAATTGTTATATAACAATTATTTAATAATAATAAGAGTAAACACCCAATCTGACCCTGATCATTTTCAATTTGGACAAACCCACCTTTAATGATTCGAAAACTCCAATCCAACTATCAACTATTTAAAAATTTGGACAAATAAGCCCTTAAAACAGGTTTGTGAGATTAGAATTTAGGGTTAATAAACCGATTTTAAATGTCTATTTGTTCAAACTTTTAAAAGGTTGAGGGTCGAATTGAGGTTTTCGAATCATTAGAGGTGAGTTTGTCCAAATTAAAAATGGTCAGAAGCTTAATTGAATGTTTGAAATACATGTATGCATAATATAATAAAAACCATTTAAAAAATGAAAAAGATAAATGAATTCTTATTTTTCGCATATATAATATATAACAATTTTACTCTCATAAATTATAAAATGTGATAAAAAAAATAAATGATATTATTAGCATATGATAAGATAACAACTTTTTCTTCAGTTTCTTTTATCCAATATTGGAGGGGGGAATTTCTGGCGAATCTCATCCACTTTCTTTTATAAAGTTTATTTAATTATTTTTCCTTTATAAATTGTCACCTCAATAAAACAACAAAAATGGCCATTTTCCCGTAAATTTAATTTCCTGTCCTCTACTCTACTTTTTTTCTTCCGTTTAATATCCAATATTGGAGTGAAAAGAATTTCAATGAATGTCACCCTACTTTTTTTGCTTTAAACTTTTCACCTCAATAAAACAATGAAAAATACGACCATTTCCCCCAATTAATATCCTTTCCTCTCCTTCTTTTCCATTTTCTTTGGAGCATAGGTGAGATTCGAGTAAACTTTCCCTCCGAATTGCCCGCCCTCTTTTTCACTTTTATGGTGAGCTAGGTCCTCCCACAGATATAGCTATTGTTTCTTATATTAGCTAGTACTAAACTGAGAAGACAAGATAACAAAAGGATAGATTCCAAACACAAAATATTTTCAATTCTTAATAAATAATTCTATTTTAATACTAAAATTAGTCACTAAAATCAGCCACCGATATATAATATACATTAAAATACAAAATACACATTAAAAATGAGTTAACTACATATGCATTTTGTATTTAAATATGTATTATACATTGATAGCTGATTTTAGTGGCTAATTTTGGTATACACATAATATAGGAAAGTTTTCAAGTATACCGGTGTATTGGTATATCTGTAATCTGTAACCGTTGATTTTGATTTATATATATTTTTTATTTTCTTTTAATTAAAATTAACGGTTACAAATTATAAGTATACCGATACACCGGTATACTTGAAAGTTTTCACCCTTTTTAAATACATTTACATAACGCTAAACTCCAAAAAATCAATCAATCAATTTAATATAATAAGGGAGACTATTCCCATTACTATTCATGAATAGTAATCTCTAATTTCAATAAGCATTCAACACTGCTTTTTACCCATTGTATATTGGTGCATACTTCAGTATAGAGGCCTTGAGCGTATAGAGGTATAGTGATTAGATAGGTCTAAATAAAGTGTGATTCTCTCACATGCGTAACAGTTTTTGTCTCTAAGCCGATTTATATGTATGGAAAATAGCTTTAACCAATGTGTGATGTTTCTGAGTGGGCCGATATATATGGACACAAGATGGAATGGATTTGGACTCTGGGTGCCTCTTAGTATGTAGGGGACATGGGCCTATTCAGTTATCTTGGGTGGTGGGCTATGAGGCTTAGGTGAATTTTTTTTTATTTTTTCACAAGTATAAAGAGTAAATGTATGATAATTGAAAAAACAAGATTCTTGTTCCAAAATATAGAAAAAAACCAAAGAAAACCCATACCAGAAAAATTAAAAAAAAATTATAATAGAAAAGGTAAATTAAGTAAAATTAAATTTGATATATGTGAAAATAAAATAATTCAATAGCATATTTAATAAAAGAAAGTGGGGATTATAAAAAAGCCTAACACAATGATGTAAAAAGTGTTTGTCAAAAAATAAATGAAAAATAAAATTGGATAAAACCTTTTAAAAAAAAGAGTATCGGTAAATAATAGATTAATAACTTCGTTTATCCTTATGGTAGCACCAAATTGTTGAATTAGGTCTGTATACCTTTTTCACATAAATTTAGTCAACTTAACAATTTTAAACTTATAAATATGTCCTTATCAATAGTAATCGTTAAAATAAAAAAATTATAAAGTGTGAAATTGCTACTATTCTTGAATCCTGTACTTTAAATAATATTTATCTAAATTAAATATATTTTAAAGTTAAATTTATAGAAGAAGCAATAGTTGTGTAGACAAAAAGTATTGTGTATATGAATTTAAAGTCTTCTGATATTTAATTTAAATGTACAAAGTAAAAATATTTACAGAATTTAATGGGCTAAATTAATTGAAATGAAATGGTTAATATTAGTCAATAAAATATTTTCAATTAAAAATTTTCCTATTAACATTAGAAATGCATAATTTTCTATTATTTTCTTCTTAATAAATCCATTTTTTATTTTTGTTTTGTTCTTAATAAATCCTTCAAAGGGGTGTTATTTTTAAACATAACAAATTAAAATAGTCACTTTTTTTTCTGGAAATAGTCACTTAATACCTTTTATTTTTTCATTGGAAAGCATAGGGGCAAACTTAAGTCCTTTTAGGCTTTATCGACAAGGTCACTCACCTTCATAACCTTCCACTTTTCTTTAGCAGGAATAATAACCCAGTAGACATGTTTATAAATCAACTATTTTACCTCATGTCCAATATTGAAATTGGCCACCATCACCAAACCCACTTACCTAAACCCATACATAAATTTACGTAAATACCCCACTCCTCTCAGCCATCTAAGGCAATTGCGCCATTAAAATACTTTTGACAACTCCAACAAGGTGGGCCCACGTTTTGGATTCATGTTTTCTTGCTGATGTAATATAACCCAAACGTCCACTCCGTATTGGTTCAAATAGCATATCTATATCTCTATACAAAGAGACCTCTATTCCTGAGAAAAAACCTTGCATATTTATATCCAAGGAAAAAAGTTTAAGCACGTTTTTCAAAATGAATTTCAAAATCTCTATTCAAATGTCATAAAAAATCTAAACAACCTCACATAAAAATTTTGATTTTAGAAAAAAGAGATGAAAAGAGAGAGAATGAGCTTTTCTCTTTTTCCTTTTTTGGTAATCTCTAAAACTTCAAAATCCATTCTCAACCAAAACTATAGCAGACCCACGTCACAGCCCTTTCATCATCTTCTTCGTCCATAAAAAGAAACCCATCACATTGACCAAAAACTGAGAGTGAACAACTCCTAGCGAAGTGAAGAGAAGAGGAAGGAGATGGTGAGGTTGCTGTAGCTATTGCTCCAGTTCAGAAATGATTTTGTGCACTTATGTACCTGACACTGGTAGGTGTTAAATTTGTGGCCTGAATAAATTGCGACTCACACCTCCTTCATCTCCTTTTTCAATCTCCATGAACGAATTTGAATCATCCTTATAGTTGCACATCACGCCAGTGAGAAATGCTTCAAGTCGAAATCGGAGTTGAACTCTGCGCAGAGTAGAGCACGCTATCGAGAAATAATTCGAGCTTGAGGGTTTTGTTTAGTGGATGAAGCATAAGCAAAGGGAGAGGACGAGTAAGTTAGTCTGTATTGATGAGAAGGATCTTAGTTTCCAGAAGGTTCAAATTGTATAGGTATGTTATTTGTTCTAAATTTTCATAGATCTGGTTATTTGTTATTGATCTGAATTTTCTTCCTACTCCCCTCTTTTCTAACAAATGGTTGCTTATTGCTTAAGTAGATACAATAAAGGAAATTGTGACAAACTAAGGGTGAAAGTTCGAAATCAGGTAAGAGATGTGGTACAATATGAGTAGTAAATGGAAATGCCAACATTTATATCTTGGAGAGTATTCAAAGAGTAAACGGTAGTGTTTTGTTGGTTTTCAAATATTGCTAGATTAGAGTGTGAATCCAACATTTATTTAGAATGATGTTTGATAAACCTAATTTTAATGGGTAATTTCGTACTCTAAACCGTCAAAATACCAACCTCTTGTCACTTAAATACTAGCGAAACAGGCACGTTTATGAATAATCGTTCCTTAGGAATTTAATTGTAAATATCTGTTATTTAGCCAATTTCTGTTATAAATTCACCTGTTTCCCGTTCCACTCGATGCATTGATATGTTGATATGTTCGTTCAAGTGTTTCAGGTTTAAATAGGCAAAGATCGGAATGGAAGTGGCTAAAAAGAGTGAAAGGAATGAATAAATCACAAAGAAAAGCTTAGAGGCCAATTTTGCTAGCTTGGGTGTACGCACCCATGGTGATGTGCATATGCATCCACTAGACTTGGGCAACACGTCCAAGTTGGAGAACGGAGCCTATGCGTACGCATCTAAGGCACCTGTTCGTACGCACCAGAGGCTGAACAACATTTATAAATAGAGGAGACCATACCCATTTTTGGGGAGCCTTCATATACCATTTTCTTCTTAGTTTGTTTTTAGGATTTCCTTTTTCTTAGCCACACTAGCCAAACATTTTTACTGCTTTCTTTATTTTTGTTTTATGTACTGTAACTCTGTCAGTTTGACTGCTGGTTTAATTAATATTACTGTCGTTACTCTGTCTAATTTATTTCTCATTATGTCTTACTATTGCTATGCTGCCTGTTTTATTTCTGCCATTAGTAGTGACCTTGTGTCTTGGCTATGGGTTGAAATGTGCGATGACCTTAACTGCTGATCCCTAAGGGCAACAGATGGAAGGAACATGGTTAGTTCCGAGGCCGTTAACGCTACGTCCCTGCCAATAACGGGAAGACCTTAACGATATGAATTTGATAGATTATTCTAGTTCATTGAATACCTTGGTCTTACGTTATTGAGTATACCTAGGACTTTCGGATGGGGGCTAACTCCACCACTCGACCATTAGACAATAGTGGCTAGTTTCCTTTAAGTGACAATCCATCTAAATTGGGATCGGTGGTGATCATAGGGATGCACGGTATTTCAACCCATGGCCGAGCACTCTTTATTATATTGCAATGTTATCCTGTTTCTCTGCTCTCTTCTCAAACCAACAATTGCAACCCCAACTTTTCTAAACCAAACGCAAAAGCATCGTTTTCAATTCCAAGGGAGAACGACCCGAGTCTAGTACTCGGTATTTTAATTGGTTGCACTTTGTGACATTTTAACTAAATTTGATCATGGTTCCCGTAAAGTTGGTTCGGAGCTATCTGTGACGAACTCTCCGTTTTGAATTTTTAAAGGAATTTCGAACCGGTCTCGTGGCCCCCATCAAATTTTTGGCGTCGTTGCCGTGGAATTGAAAATATGGGCTTATTTTTTATTGATTGTGAATATTGTAAATATGATAGTCTTTTAAATTTTCTTAGATTGGTAGTGTAGTTTTCTTTTCATTTCCTCCTATGAATTGTTTATTGAATGCTGAGGTCGAACTCGGACCCTGACTTGTAGTTATTTGATCCTGAAATCGAAAGGACTTTGCGTCGTGCAAGGCACGTCAGGTGCCGAGTTGAGTTAGAGAACAACTTGCATTTTCAAGCTACAGAACTGGCATCTAATAACGATTCTGTTTACTCATTTGACTCTGACTCTTATTTACGTACTTCTCCTTCTTCTTATATAGGTACTTTCATCATAGGAGATGTTCAGAGAGTCACTCTGAAGCAACTTGGTGGTGCGAGCGGTGCACTAGACAACCAGCCCACCAGATATCCAGATCTAAACGCGAACTTTGAACTCAAATCTGGTTTAATCAATCTTCTTCCTAGATTCCATGGCCTACCGGAAAAAGACCCGATCAAACACATCAAGGATTTTGAGATCATCTGCGCCACCACTAGAAGGACCGGTGGTGAAGAAGATGTTGCTAAAGCTTTTGCTTTACCATTCTCATTAGAAGACAAGACAAAGGATCAGTATCACACTCTGCCTGGTGATGTTACATCTGACTGGTCGGCATTTAAAAAGAGATTATTGGAAAGGTACTTTCCATCTTCCAGAACCAATGCTATCCGGAAAGAAATTTCGGGGATTACTCAGCTCCACGGGGAAACTTTGCATGAGTACTATGAACGTTTCAAGAAGCTACTATCTTCATGCCCTCATCATTCTATTTCCGACTTTCTTCTGATAAACTATTTCTGTGAAGGATTGACACCAACTGATAAGGCGAGGATTGATGCGTCTAGCGGAGGAGCTCTAATGAACAAGACGCAAGAAGAACCGTGGGAAATGATAGAAACCGTAGCTGTTGTTAACAAGCACTTTAAAACAAAGGCCACCAACAAAGGATGTGTATGAAGTGGCTCCTTCCGAATCGACCGTTCTTGCTAAATCCTTGGCTGACATTGCCTCAATGCTGAAGGAAATTAAAGAAGGACAACAATCATCCCCAACCCTTCTAAAGCGTCAACCTGATGCTTCGCAGCAGAATCCAGCTAAGCAATGCAGAATCTGTTCTTGTAATTTGCATCACATCGACGAGTGTCCCCAGCTGCAAGAGGATAACACACTATCATCGACCCATAACTTCTTTGAAGCCACTGCGATACCGCCTTACAATAAACAGTACTATACACAAGGGTAGCGAGACAATCAGCCCACTCGTTGGAGTCCTCCTCAGCAACAGCAACAAACTCAATCTCGTTAGCCTTACACTTACAGCCAACCACAAAATTCATAAAATCCAAGATACCAACCTCCGCATAACCGACAACCATACCCTTCAACAAATGCTCCTCCAATTAGTTATGAAGAAACCCTCCGCACCTTTCAAAGAGAAAATCAAAAGATAAGGGAAGCCCAAAAAAGAACGGAATCTCAGTTGTCCTATCTCACCAATCTACTACACAAATTTACTAACCAAACAACCATCAACCAACAAGTTCAGTCCCAACCTTCCACCTCAAGCCCATTGCCATCTCAACCTCTCCCAAACCCCAAAGGAGGTATCAACATGGTTCACAATGAAGGAGACAACAGAGAAGGAGATGAAGATGAACAGGAAGAAGGGGAAAATGACTGGTTGTATGAGCTGCTAGCAGAATTGGCAGATTCAGATGAGTCAGATGATGATGAGCAAGTAGAGAGTGAAACTAAAGAAGAAGTAGAGGAAGAAATTAATAAGGAGAAAAATGAAGAGAAGATATTCTTCATAGCCGTTAAGTGAAAACAAGACAATGAAGGAAGAAATACCCGTTAAGTGTGAAGATCCTGATCCATGTCTAGTCACTTGCAAAATCCGAAGAGTGGACATTCCTGAGTGCTTATGTGATCCTGGAGCTTGCGGCAGTGTTATGCCCTTTGAGTTATATGAAACTTTGGATCCTGGTCCATTAAAAAAATGTAGGGAAGTCTTTATCATGGCAGATGGCAGCATTGTGTCGGTAGCTAGTATCGTTGAAAATGTTTTGGTCAGAATAGGGGAATTGACAATCCCAGCGGATTTCCATGTGATCATGCCTTCTAAAGAGGATGAAGGAGGGAGACTTCAAGTTTTATTAGGGAGACCGTTTCTGAAAATGGCAGAATTTAAACTTATTTACTACGATGAAATCTTTACCTTCTTGGTAGGAAATGCGATTGAGATATTCCATTTGACTCCTCCACCAAAACCTCGGAAGAAAGGTGGTCACCAACTACAAGTGGGCAATGAGGAAGTTCAAAAAGAAAGATCCGTGGGAAAAGCGGAAGAGGGGACATTGGAAGCTTCAAAAGAAAAATTCTGCAATGTAAAGGGGTTGAGGAATGCTCCCACGCAATTCAAAGAGAAGAAAACGAAAATGACATTGCATCCTGAGAAGAAGAAAAAGAAGCATGAAGAAAGTAAGCCCAAAAAGAGAGAAGTGTTGAACTGTTCAAGTTTTGACAAGTTACTGGGCAAATTAAAGATTTTCAAGGAAGCTCTTCACCACAACAAGAGTCTAGATGATCATTTGGTGAAGGATAACTCCAAATGGAAGTAATAAAGCCAGCATCTGAGTATCCAACTTAAGGACGTTAAACAAAAATGCTCGCTAGGAGACAACCCACCGCGGTAACGCTTTTCTGACCCTATCTTTTGTCTAAATTATGCACATTTGCTTGATTAACTGTGTTATAATTGTTAAGCATGCTTAGACAAGATTAGGATTTATTAATAACTTTGTATATAGGTACGCATCCAACACCATGGTGCGTACACACCCACCTTCCACTACAAGAAATTAGACCTTTAGCTACCTTTATTTTATGCTACGCTTAAAAAGCATGGCTATATATCCCTTTCGCTACGCTGATATGGGGTGGCAATTAATTAAGGATTTTGGTACGTTTTTCTTAGTACGCTTTCGAAAGCGTGGCGATAGAGTGAAATCGGCATGCTTTAAAGCGTCCCGATTTAGATAGACCCCAATTGTCACCATTTTTTATTTCCACGCTTCATAAACGTGACGGTAGTTGATCTATAGCTACACTTACCTGAAGGGTGGTGATTTAGCAGAATATTGGCACGCTTTTAAGCGTAGCCATATATATTTTTAATTGTGACAATAAAAACGTACTAATAAACTTCCCACCAATTTTTTTCCTGCAGAATCAATCTGAAATTTTTCCCACAAAAATTAACATTTTGGCTCTAAAATTTTTAGTTTTGGCGCAAATACACTTTCCTAGTTTTGTAAAAGAAAAACACATTTAGACTCGGACAAAAAAAAACACATACTTAGACTTATAAAAAAGACAAAGTTAAAGAAATTAAAGAGAGAATTGAAAGAAACCCCAAAATCAGCTCCTCCTTCGTTCGAACACTCCCAAACCCCGAAAAACCCCCAAATCTCCGTCGACACCAAAGCTCCGTCCTGCCTCCCTCAACCCCCAACCTCCTTCAATTCGTTCTTGGCTCTGTCTACGCCTCCTTCGTCTTCATCGCCGCGTGCTCCGTCCGTCCCGCTCCCTGGCTCCGTCGGCACTCCTCAGTCCGTCATTAGGGGTTCTCTCCGTCAACCTTTCGGAGAACCCTAGCCGTCGCCGTTCGCCGTTCGCCGTCGTGGAGGCTATCTTGAACCAGAGAACCCTAGCCAACTCTTGAACCAAAGAACCCTAGCCGTCTATGTTCGCCGTCGTGGAGGCTGTCTTCCTCGCCAGCCCGTCGAGTTCAACGCCGAAGTTCAACCACCATCATCGAGTTCAACGCCGAGCTCCACCACCATTGTCTCTGCCTTCGCTTCTCCAACGCTGGTTCGTGTGTCCTCCTACCTTCACTGCTCCAACGCCAAAGCCGCCATCTGCACAAGAATAGGGTAAGAATAGGCTATTCTTTCTATTTCTGTTACACTGAGTGGAGCAACCAAACCATTCTGATTTCCAGTGTGAATTCCATCATTCTCTTCTTGAATGGAGTGTAGAGGAAGATTGGGAAGTGATGATATTATTTGCTCTCTGGTTCTACTGATCCTACTGGTTTTGACACTGTAATTTTATTTATTATTTGGTTTCTCACTGATATTCGGATTTATTATTTGGTTGCAATTTCTGAAACTACAACTTAAGAACATGAACAGAAAGTTAAAAAAAGGTCTTGTTCTTTTTTGCTGAGGTTTCAATTGTGAAAATAATATTTGGATTTCAAATTCTTTAATTTGTGTGAAAGAACTAAAGCAAACTCATGGTTACTCCGTTTTTCAATGTATAACAGCTAGGGACTTAGCCATTTAGGGTAACTTGAAGTTCTTGAATCTCCTAATTCTTGCTGGATAGGGCACCATTTTGTATATATACTGTGATTTTGAAGTCCAAATTTAGTTTATAAATTAAATTCTAATGCCATCTTTAGAATATAGGTGGTATCAGGTTAGTAAGCATTTACCTAATTTACTTACATTGTTTCTTTGTTGGTTTTTGTTCTGGTTCAAATTTCAAATATTAATGTTTGGGGTAATTGATTGGTATACTATGAATAATGGAATCATTTGTAGCTGAAAGCTTTGTGAGAACAACTGAAACAGACTTGTATAATTGCAGGGGTTGTGAAGCTGGTTCTTTTACCTAGATTTTCTTTAATCCAAAAATTGTTTGGGTGCAGCTTGAGGAAGCAGAAAAAGGGCTGCAAGATTCCGAGACAAAATTGGCTCGCCTCCGGGGTCAACCTAATAGTGCTGTGTCATCTAGAAGTTCTTTAGATAATGGAATTAAAACTGTGAAAGAAGACAAGGACAAAGGGACCAAAAGTACGTTTGGTAAGACATTCATCTTTAGTTTTTGTTCCAGGTGCCTATCTATTGTTTTTGAAGTATCAAGTTACAAGTCCATTAGTTGTAATATTGAGTTCCAGCATTATTTCACTTCTACAAGACAATACAATAAAAAACATTTAGCTATTTTAGTGCAAATGACAAATCGTTTGAAACAAGGGCATTATATCCATTGAGCTAGTGAAGGAAAGGAACTTCTGAAGTGAACAAGGGTATTTAGAGTGCTTTCTGTGTTTTGTAATTAAATGGTCATTTATAATTAATTGTGTTTTCAGAGGTTTGTTGTTGCTGCTGTAGAACTTAAGGGTGAATATAATGTATTTGATTATTTGAAGTAAGAATTTGGGTTTTATAATCCTTTGATCAGATCAATATAATATATATCATATTTGCTTATGTTAGATTTGATCTTTCACTTATTACTGATTATTACTTGGATTGAACTATTGTTTTTTTTAGTGAACTATTGGTTTTGATTGTACTTATTACTTGGTATCAATTGTGGGTTGAACTAGTGATGTTTGCTCTCTTTTGTTATTGTTGCTTTATGAAATTTTATGGTTTAGATTGTATTTGCTTGGAAGGAATGTTGTTCTTGGACTCAGCTTGTTCTTTTGCCCATATAAGTGTAAAGGAAGCTTGATAGTCTTTTAGTTAAGTTTGTTAGTAACTTAAACAAAAAAGAATTAGCTGAGATATTCTTGCTTTGATTCTTGTTTCTGTTTCTTGCTTTGCTAAGATAGTTTTGGTTAGTGCTTGTGCCTTGTGCTGCTCTTGTGAAGTTGTATATAAGGTGCATGGTTCTATGGTGAGCTCTTTCTCTCTTTTACTCTATGTTGCTGCTGCATTGAGCTAATGAACACACGCTGGCTAGGTACTTTTT
>JASCZI010272566.1:9139-27100 GCA_036250425.1 Stylosanthes scabra | reverse complement strand
CAAAAAAAAAAAAAAAAAAAAAAAAAAAAAAAAAAAAAAAAAAAAAAAAAAAAACAACAACAACTAACAACTGACATGGAAGTTCGGTTATCTAACCTGTGAGTCCAGAGCTTGAAAGACAACAAGTGGAATTGGATCGGGGCAAAATTCATCCGGGACAAAATTTTCCAGAATCTTCTTGATAAGTGGTGCACTAAACATGGGACACACCTTCACCAACAAGAATTGTTCTACCATGATTCAGGTCTCAGGAGAAGGGAAACTTATAGCCAAGTTAACAACTGAATCGAGAAATGTGCAAGTTCATTGGCTAACCTCTTTCCTGATGGATTCATTTAACAGCATATCCTTAGGGAGCATCAAGAGGTCACTTAGTGCATTGAGAAGATGGAAGGCCTTGAATGATGTATTTTGACTTCCATCACTGCTGTAATGGTCATCATCATCTTTATCTTCGAGTGCGTTGTCATCATCAATACCAAATAGATCAGTCAGCCATCTAGACCAGTTTCCAATCTGAAAAAATCACATATCAGTTAAGACTTGCATCTTCACTCCCATTATAACAATGAAATAAAGCAGTCATGTTTGTTATGCTGTTAAGCAGCCATCCTATATACATAGCTTACTTATCGAGATACATCTTAAGCATAATCACACATGACACATCAGTATTGGAAGAACAAGAGTCTGGTTGTGCTTCGGGACGACTACCCTGACTTGCCAACTGGCTTTTAGGAGGCGGAAGAAGGGATTGCCACAGTCCCTTAGGTTTGAGGGAGTGCTTCACGGGTGTGAAGCACGACCAGGGCAGGGTTGTTAGTGAGGCCGTTAAATCCATGAGAGAATTACACAATATTAAGAGGCGGCCCAATGCACAGGCCTCCCCGACCTAGTAAGATCTACGAACGGTGGATGTAGGGTATCTGCCTCCGTGGGGCCGGAAGAGGGTGCATGACAAATGGAGAGACTGACTTGAGTATTTGTAGTTGAACCAAGGCATAACCTCTTGTCTAAACATTAAGTGCATGATATTGAGAATGTAGCATTAAAGAGAAACTATGCTATCTGCGCTTGAATGTAATCTCAATCATCACATATAATTATATGCAAGAGAAATTATACTGGAAGAACCCACAAGAAAACATAATTCCTATTGTCTCCAAGAAAACATGGTTTACAAGAATCCCGTGTCATGCTGGTCCGGGGAAGGATCGTTCCAAAGGGTGTAAAAGAGGAATGCAACCACGAGGGAAGTTATTTGAGAAATGCCCAAGATAACTATTTACAGTAGTTCTAACAGCCAGTAACTAAACTTCCTAGCCCAACTATTCACACTCTCACTTCCTCATGAACCTCTTATGTGGCTCTACAATCCTTCCCCAGCAGCTGCCTTTGGTATCTTTGTACAAAAACACCTTAATTGTTGGCTACATATAAGTTAGACAGCAAGAGAAGTATATGGAAGCCTTGAAAAGGAAGAGAATCACCATAGACGCTCTAGGAAGTTGACCAAAAAATGGTCACAATGAATCATGAACTGGACAAAAACAGAAGAAAACAGATGCAGTCGGTGGAAGAACATCCAGGGTCTTCATGGTGATAGAAATCCAAATCTTAGGATCTCAGCAATGGAACAGTCATAGGTCATGGAGGATGGCACCACTTTGATACCATGTTGAGAGAGCAAAAGAATAACCAAAGAATCATAGCCTTATAAAAGTGTGTTCACTTTGTGGACACAGTGTAGTAGAGAAGTTAAATACTACAAATATTTACAAGACCTGACAACTATGTAGTTTCCAAGATTATGCTATAATGTTTCCCAGACTTGGAGACTCACAATACTATAAAAATATGTAAATAAAATTAAGCTATTAAGATCCAATAACTTACTGCAGTTTTCAGCTGTGCACCAGCTCCAAAGCTTGATTTACCAGGTGGAATGGGGAGAACCTTAGGATCACCAATGGGATCAGATACAGGATCCGTTGGGATGTCATCGGCAGATTCACGAAGGATGGCATTGAACATCGCAACATCTAATCTTGCCACACACTGCTCCATTATCTAGATCAAGTAATAAAAGTTCATGCTAAGGTAAATTAGTAGGGAGTAGGGGCAATAAAACTTTCTATTTCTTTATTGACTGAGCTGACAAACTTAGATACAAATATCGATTAATAAATTGGAAAGGTATTTTTTTCTTTTTTGGGAAGGCTGTGGCTTCACACTTGAGCAACTTGCCCAAACCATACTTTTCTAACCCCTTTCTTCTCAAATGAGATTTTAATTGGAGGCATTATGCTACCAAAGATTTTAAGAATGAGAATAACTTATAAGTTACTCACCCTGATTCATAAGAATAAATATCAGATATAAATGGAATCCTCTATAGCTTGCACTATTACTACAACAAAAAGTACACCAAAACCAAAGGTCCCGTTCAGCCCGCCTTTATTCATCTATACCAGCTGCCGCGCACGACCCAATAGGAACGATTTAAGCGCCCCTCTCTAGATAAGAAGCAGAACGCGCCAAAGCCTTCCCTATCGGTGTCAATCCTCTCCCGTAGGCTTGAGAAAACAGTAAAGACCGTCCGTCACGTCTCATCTTGACTTGGCTATACTTGTATGTAGCCAGCCATGTTAGCTTCACATGAGAGCCCTTTTTTTAAAGGCTAAAAAAAGGCACTCATAAGTCACGCCCCCCCCTTTCCTATTCAGCTTTGTAGATCCATTTTCTACCAGGAAGTCATGGAGGAATGAGGATAGAACAAAACTTAACCACATACAAATACGCTGCAACTCCCCAAAAAAGAATCTCCTTTATTTCATACTTTAGACTTCACATCAGGAGAGAAAAAAAAGGACAAACAGGTTTTGACTGACATCACATTTTTACCATTGATTCTCTTAATTTATAGTTTTATTGACAAATGAATACATTTTTTTCTTAAACAAAATATCCATTTCAAAGCTCTTCCTCACAAGAAAATGGATCCTTTCATGTAAAAGTTTCATAAAACTTGATCATGTGTATATCTTTGCAATTTATTAGAGTATTTAGTGGTTCCCTTGGTCCCATCTTTTTTCATCAATGGTACAATAAAAGAGATCAGGTCACATGAAATTTTCGCAAGAAAACCACTGCCATGAAACAATGTACATCAAATAGCTCAAAGAAAGAATTGGATAGACTAACCAATCTAGGAAGAAGAGACAAACAGCCGCATTCATGCCCTCCAGCTCGAATGGGACAGACCCTATCACAGGCTTCTCTAAAAGCATTCTTCCAAATGTCAAGTGATAAATCCCCTTGCTCTTGGTCACATGTGGTAGACATTCTTCTACAGCTTTTCTTCGATACAGAACTGACATTCTTGCTGATGAACTTCGCATCAACAAGTTGCATATGCGGAGTCAGAGACTGAACAGAGACAGAACATCAGATGTTAGATGACAACAGAAATTTCCATATTAATATTGTGCTTGTATGGAAGCTTTATGATTTGAAAAGGAACAATTACCTGCCACCATATAGATTCCACAATTCGAGAGAAGATCCAAGCTTCAACCTTTTCAAGTGCTGAGATGAATGCATTTGGGTCATCCCAGCTGCCAAAAGCACCATATGCTGTCTTTTCACTTTTCCTAGCAGACAGACCTTTCCATACCAATGGTTGTGCTATTTTTCCATTGCCATCTGCTCTCTTCCTTCTCATACTATAACCAGCAGGACTTGATGGTGCCATATCTTTGGTGGATTGGCTTATAATCATTCTCAACACAATAGAATTAGATAACCAAAATGTCAACCTGTATCGACATGCAAGAAGAGGTCAATCAGTATGCAGTTGTCAGTTGTTACAGCTTATGATGATGAAACTATGATTTTCACATCATGCACATCATGCAGTAAGAATAGGAAGACATTGTTTGGCCAACCTCTAATAATGAATTGATCCGTGTCAGTTAAGTATTTTATGTAGGAGATCCAGTTTTTGTTATCATATTGGAAAAGGATCATTAATGAGAGATATGGCTGTTTCAACATGTGTAACATTTTATTCAGAACTCACAAAGAAAATTTTATATACATGTTTGGCAAGAAAGGTTATTTTAATTTTTTCTCTTTCATAATTAGAGACAAGTATTCATTTTTTCTTAAATTACAAATGAAATCCAAAACTTTTCAAGATGATGCAAGCAGCAGTGCTTTATACTATAGATATCTTCAGAATAATAGTTTACTCTTGATAGGATAATGGGGGTATGAAATAAAATGCTGTAAACATTGTATCAAAGGAATTTTTTTATAAAAACAAAAAGGAAAAATTGCAATTCATTTGTATCATATATATTATATACCTTGGGACATCATTTCCACAAGCCTTTGCAACAAGTGCTAATCCTGAAACAGCACTTTTAGCAGCCCCACACCTTCTTTCTTGAATATTTTCTTTACAGGCATGAAGGTAGAGCCTAGACAGGCGCCGAGCTGGGGCATGAACCTTACTGATGGAGCTTCCATGCTCAGCAACTACTGAATATAAAGCAGCTTCAATGGCAGCGGCTTCTCTTAATTCTCCCTCAAGCATCATAATCTTGTTTTCCAAATTCTCAACCTTGCTGTCAAAAACGGAAGGTCTGGATTCCCTTGGATAAACCTTATCATCTCTTTTGTCACTGCTTCTAAAGCTCCCTCCATTGTTTTGTGCATCTCCTGTATGGCTTTCTCTTACTTCAGAAAGGTAATTGGTACCAAGTGACCCAATACTCCTAGCTGATTCTGCTGATGACCTCACCGACTTCACATGCTTTAATCTTTCACCTCTCATAATATTATTGCTTTTCAGATGACTATGTGACCCACCTAGATAGTATGTGTCGCTACTTAATGAAACTTGGTCATTCACACAACGAGCCGTTGATTCATTTCCTACATGGTTTTGTATATCCAAATCAGACATTTCATTTCCATTACTGTCCTCAACAGAACTATAGTAAGATTTAGCACTTCCTTCCTCCTTCGTGTAAGATTTGTCAGCATCATCATGCAGCTCATTCAATTTGTCATTGATTTCTGAACTAATAAAGTTTACAGAGCCTCGAGTCATGTCCCCAGAGCCATTACTATATAGAGATGCAGTGTTTCTTGAATAGACATCAAAAGTACTTTCATTACCATTACTTTTACCATCTTCAAATTTATTTCCGCAATTAGCATCCTCTTCAAAATCCTCCTGATCCAAATTTTCATGATCACTGCTTGCCAACCTGCTCTTGGAATTTTCCTCCAAGGATGGGGAGCAAGAATCAGTGCTCCTGGAAACAACTTGCTTTTGAATTGTCGCCAAGCTGTGATTACTAGTGTTCTCCATAGGTGGTTGACCATTTACCGGGAATTCAATATTAGAGGACAGATCCTTGGATGACACGTTAGATAAACTCTCCAGTTTCTCACATGTATCATCATGTTGCAATCTTTCAACAATTGTTTCTGATGCTGAAGGACGTTCCTTTCCATTACTATCAGTGTTCCCGGTTGCTCCATGTGGTCCATTCTGCAACTCAGCATCTATTAATTTATTGCTTGATTATAACTGTTATTCTTCTAAAATAAATTAGATATACCTAAAGGTCAGAGATAGGTTAGTGAAGTGAAGAAAAATCAGAAAATGAGAGTAGAGAGTAGAGAAGAACAGAGAAGCTTGTGGTGTGTATTACTGATCATGATGAATGAGTTACAGGGAAATGCAGCTACACTTGCTATTTATAGACACTCTTACAACAGAAGTCACACTTTCTAACACACTCTTAACTACTAACAAACTGATCCAAAACCCTTCTAACTAACTACCAGAATCTGCTGACTCAGCTACTCTAGACTCTTCTAGAACATTCATCACAGCACCATCACTAGCCATTAGTAACATGCTGCTAATAGTAACATGAAAATTGGTTTGTTGTTTTCTGGCATTGATTAATAAGAACAACATTATGTTAAAGGATCCAATCACCATGCCAGTGAGAAGTGGTATGCAAAGAACCTAAAATGTTGTTACAACATGTCCTATTGCAGTTGCTTCTATCTCGAAAAAGTACATTCATGGGATAGTGCTAAGGACAATATACATAATCTCAAACATAAACATACTTATAGTTAGGGGGAAAATATGTGTACCTCTTCACAATGAGGGGGTATACTCCCACTGCTTTCTGGGTTAGTAGCTGCTACAATAGATGAGTGTGACGAAACATCATCATCAGTGAAAGAAGCACACTCAGCTTCCTCGGCATATTCTTCATTCATCAATGTTGACACGGAGTCACCACCATTGTTATCCTTCAACACCTCTTTCGGATGGCTTTCCTTCAACGAGGACCTAGCACGATTCTTATCAGCAGGCTCGATTTTAACATACAAAAGTGGCTGATCCGTGTTCCTGTAGTTCCTTTTGCAGTTCAATGGTACACTAACACTCAAGGGCTCCTTAATTGCGCCACAATCCGCCAAGTCTACAATGGCAGTTCCCAGCAACTGACCTTTAACAATCTTATCCCTTCGAGGCTCGTACAAATTGAACTCCAAGTAATTCTTTTGGAACACATCGGCAACACTATGCTTCACAGA
Source organism: Stylosanthes scabra (assembly GCA_036250425.1). Taxonomy (NCBI): domain Eukaryota; kingdom Viridiplantae; phylum Streptophyta; class Magnoliopsida; order Fabales; family Fabaceae; genus Stylosanthes; species Stylosanthes scabra. The sequence goes on along the minus strand of JASCZI010272566.1, from coordinate 20,464 downwards.
CATGTCCTTCAACAGAGTCACATGAAGCCTAAACGACTCATTAAACTCGATTTTCCCTTCACCTGGGGAAACAGAACTTGTAGACCCTGAAGAGCGCTCGCCATTCTCCCATTGTATCAACACAGAACGAAGGGACTTGAGAGATTGCGACGGAGGCCAAGGCTTAATCTCCTGAATGTGAACAAGGCAATCAATTTGCACGGCGCCACCTCTCCGGTTCTTCCCTTTTGAGCCTAGAACCATGGCTATCAAGAATCAAGAATGTAAGGGATACTCCCTCGGCCAAAACGAACTTCTTCCTTTCAATGCAGTACAATTCTAGGAATCACAAGGCCTCTGAATCAAAGCAAGAAACCATATCGAGACTTGAATTTAATAAATATAGAAACCATACAAATAGGAGGCTGTGAACTCAAATTAAACTATAAATACTATGAAATTGGAGTAACAAAACGAGCAAATTTGGTAATGAAGTCTTTGGTGACTTATCTTGGACTTCAAATAGTGTAAGTTGACGAAAATGTAAAGAAAAGAATGCCATAACATACTTCAAAGGTTGAAGTTTTAAGTGCAGTAAAAGCTAATTGGTGCAGTTACCAAGAAACACCAAAGATAAAGGAATTGCAAAAAAGTTTACTGTCAGCACATGTCCGCAAGATTCGTTACTTCTGAATCAGAAATTAACAGATCAAGCAAGTTCTACAAATTACTCAGTTGAAAACGGTTACAAATTGAAGCTTCACTTGAGCATAAAAATAGACAATGCAGACCGCGGAGTCCGGTTACAAGTGACAGAAGATGGAGTAATGAAGACGTTGACGGAGGAAGAATGCTTGGAACAGAAGGTCAGAAGGAGAGTGAGTAAAGCGTAAATTACAGAGCTTACCGGGAAAAGCGGTTGCAGGTGGGAATGGGATCAGAAAGGTGAAAGAGCAAGAGCTAGCTGGAACCACTGCAAGGGTGGCAGCATTTCTCTGTCTGTGTGCCTCAGAAGCTGCAAGTGAATGGCAAATTGGCAATTGATGATGGAAACTGGAAAGTGAAGAGAATGTGTATACAATAAAAAATATAAGAAAATACTTTTATACGAGAATTGAAAATATGAAAAAGGAGAACCATAATATTTTGCTGATAAAAAGTGGCTCAGAATAATAATGACTTTGATGAGAAATGCTGATATTGTGTACAATAATGACGTCAACAGGCAACAGCAATGATTATTAAATATTTTTTATTTTTATCAGTTAAAATTTTTTATTATTCTATTTCAATTTTATTTAAAAGTTTTTTATTTATATCAATATATTCCTGAATCAAATGTCAAAAAATATAAGAATATTTCAATGATAATTTTATAAAGACAACCTTTAACATAAATAACAAAGTACAAAATTCTATCACTAATTTTTAATTATCAAGGTCTTAGAAACTTTTAAAATTTAGCTATTAAAAATATATTTATATAAATCAAAATTTTTAAAATAAGATAAATTTAAGAATATTTTTAAAATTTTTAATTAAAACTTCAAAAATAAAGAAATATACTTTAGTCTTATTAATTTAAAAAATATACATTTTTAAGTTTTAACACGAAATATCGTAGCAAACCCAAAAGCAAATTACGAAAAACGGTCTTAAATCATGAAAGAGACGCAACAGCTGAACTGAAAATTAAGGGTTTGGTAAATATGAGTAATTTGTAAATGAAAAACGTATAGGATATCTCGATGAAAAGATTATATAGAAACCCACGCGAAAGATGGAACGTGAAACGGAAACGCTAAAAATGTACGGTATTTTTGCGCGTGGGGGACACGTTGTAGTGAAGCATGTTTGATGCGTCGCCGTCAGTCTTGAACAGTTAAACTGGGTTCTACACCGACACCAACAACAGCGCCAAGCTTTTGCAATAATGTGCCAAAAACCAAATTACAAGGTATCCGTTTTTCAAACATAATTCCTTCTCGACAAAAAACCCAAACCCCCACCCCTGCTTTTGTTTCTAAAATGGGTTTAATGCTTATGCATCAATATTGTACCCGACAAATTTTAAAAGTACACCAAAATGATTTTTATTTTTATTAGCGATAAAATAATTTAATTATTTAAAAATATGATAAAAATATTTTTAATTAAATTTTTTTTATCACATTTTTAAATAATTGAGTGATATTTTATCATTAATAAAATTAAAAAATATTTATGTCAGCTTATGAAAAACTTCAAAAACAATATTTGGTGATTTACTCAAAATAAATTTAGTGCCAAAAAACTATCAGCGCCAATCAAAACTCTTTTATTTTTGAAAATGATGAAATTTCATTTGTTCCTAATTTAACCTAAAACGATGGTAACATAAATCATTGGATTAAAGATTTTCTAAAGTAAAAAAGTTGGTAAAGTGATAAAATAAAGAAGTTAATTACTCTTAAATTAAGTTTGTTTTTGGGTGTCGCTCTTAAATTAGTTAATAAAAATCACATGAGAAGTTACAAAATTAATTATGATTAATCTCTTATTTTACCACTTTATCAATTTTTTCGGCTAAATTTTTCTAATATTGTATAAGAATGTGTGATTTTGTCTAATATTATAGCTTTGGAGTGAATTTGGTTAATATGGGATTAGTTAGGCTGCAGATACAATTTGTTAGTTACTAAGGGTTTTGAAAAGCTTTTAAAACGGCAAAAAGGAATTAGTAACTTACTAAGGGCTATGTAGAATTTAAAAGAAAATTAAAATAAAATGGAAATAGTAACCTACGAAGGGTCATTCAGAATTAAAAAAAAAAAAAATTAGTAACTTACTAATTCATACTGAAGAAGAAAAATAATTCCCAGCACGAATTCAATTTTGTTCGTATATATCTATTAAATTTTTTAAGTTTCAAGAATTTATTACAAAATTTTCAAATATAGCATTATAACAAACACATCTAAATTTAACCATAGTATTATTTGTATATCTATTTTAACCAACTAAATTTAACAAAGTCATTTATTTTTATGCTAAATAAAAAATCATTTCGATGTCAAATATCATAAAAAATAATATCAAAATAAATTTTTATTTGACATCAAATAAATAACTTAGTTAAACTTAATTGGATAAAATATGTGAACATTTAAAATTGTTGTAAATTTAATGTCTTTTATATTCCTTTTAGTATTTAAAATAAAATATTTTTAATTTTAAAAATAAGTTATTTCATGGAAAATTTCTGAAATAAAATAAAACAAAAGTTTATTACCCAAAAAAAATTAATATACCGTTATCCAATATTTTTTTTTTTTGAAAGGTTACCTATTATTCACCTTATTGCATGGCTAATTTGAGGAATTTGATAATTTTAGCCACTTAAAGTGGCGAACTACATGATATTAGCCAAATAAAGTGATAAATTTCATGATATTACCGACTTAAAGTGGCGAACATTGTGCCTATATAAATACCCTCAAAGACTCACTTTTTCGTTTTGTCTCCTTCCAGGTATGTAGTCTCTCCCTTCACTTTGCTTTTTTATTTTTTATTTCATTATTTATGTTTTATGTTTATTATTTGTTTTCTGTAATTAGTTTGCTTTAGGTAGTTATATTTCATTGTTGTAGTATTTATTTATTATTCTAATAGTGTTAATGTGTTGTATAAGTTAGTTTTATTATTTAATTAGTTTTATTTTAATTATATTATATTATTGTTTTGACTACTTTAGTTATGTTAGATAACTTTATTAATAATTAATTTAGTTGTGATGGTTTATTTGGTAGCTATATCACTTTAATTTTTTTTTTAGTTATTGTTGGTAGTTTTATAAATTAAGTTGTAGCATTTATTTTTTTATTTTATTAGTTATATAATTTTTTAAATTATTTTTATTAATTAGTTAGTTTATATTTTATTAAGTTATATTGATTTGCTTATGTCTCTCCTAGTTATTTTATATAGTTTTTTTAGTTATTAATTTAGTTGTAATGATTTATATGTTAGTTATGTTAATTTTATTTAGTTAGTTCATGACGTGAGTGTATTTTATTTTTTCAATGTCATTGTTATGTTTTAGTTAGGTGCGATATGTAGGTATGAAAAAATATTGTTTATTAATGTATGTTACTGCAGTTAATTTTTGCTTATAATGAAATTTTTGATAGATTAGTTTGACTATTTGCTTACTTCACGTCGATGGAGCAATATCGATACCTGCTATATGAGGACACACTGTACAGGTTGGATGCAGGTGCCCACATTGCTGGAAGAATCGAACACATGGCATGTATTTTTTTGTGCGTGGATTTACGGTTTGTGATATGTATGTAATTGTGTTAATCTAAAGAAATTTATTTATGTTATTTTATAGGATTCGAGGGTTATACGCACTCGGCGTAACATTATAAAGCCGCTAGATGACCGTATCAGTGAGTTACTTCGACGAGCTGGGTTTGAGCATGTTGCTGTCATGCTTGAGTGGGACCATGATTGGGCACTGGTGTCTACCTTGATTGAACGGTGGCGGCCAGAGACCCACTCATTTCATATGCCATGCGGAGAGATGAGTATCACATTGCAGGACGTGGTCTACCAGTTAGGGTTGCGCATTGACGGGGATCCCGTTAGTGGTTGCATTAGTGGGTGGGAGCTTCACTATAATGGACGGGGCATCGAGACGATGTGCCTTGAGTTACTAGGAGCTATTCCGACAGAACAAGATAGACAGAGGGACAAGTGGAATTCATTTGTCGTGGTTTGAGGATACTGTGTTGCGGGGTCTTGGGGTGCATTTGAGGTGGTTACCTCTTTTGGCAGATCTTGATGCATGCGGCCGTCTTAGCTGGGGTTCTGCCGTGCTGGCGTACCTATATCAGCAAATGTGTCAAGGGGTGAATTTCGAGCAGAGGAACCTTGGTGGTTGCGCCAGTTTGCTATTGTCGTGGGCTTACCATCGTATCCATGCATGTCGTCCTCAGGGAAACTTTGACGAGACGCGATTTCCATTGGTCGAGAGGTATTAGTTGATGTTTGTGCATATTTCATTAAAAATGGTGTGTTATTGTTCTTTCTAATTGAATTTGTACTACGTGTTTATTTGTTGCAGGTCGAGGGGTTTTCGTATGCCTCGCGACCCGCTCGGGCCCAGGGTGTGGGGGATGATCTTGAACGGCATCGACCATAGAGGGATAAGTGTTTCGGTTATGATATTCTTACCATTTTGTTAAGGCGAGTTATTTGTAACCGTTGAGGCCTAGTGATAATAGACAAATAAATATGTTTTGTGATATTGTGTAGGTCGAGTGGACCCCTTATGATGCCCCGGCGGTGCAGGCCATTGTTCCTGGTGAGGTGGCTGCCTCGCATCCTTCTTGGGACTAGTTTGTTCGTTTTGCGATATGGAGTGGCATCAGGTGAATCATGTTGTTATGCAGTAGGGTGCCAACCAGCACATTCCTTTGAGGCCTCTAAATATTGATGTCATGCATAGACACGACGGCAGATGGGGCGCCGTCGTGGCAGGGGTGAGTGGTATCCTATGTTGCAAGGTTGGTACGACATGTGGCGGGGTAGGGCTCATAGCCGGTTGGACTTGGAGATGGCTGTTAAGGGTGTGCTGCCTTCCCGTCAGTATCTCCTTTGGTATTATCAATGGGCACATATGATTTTGACTGGATACAGAGATCCCCTTATTCCTGCTCCTGGCGTGATACCCGATTATGCCCGAAATGAGATATCGAAGGCACCTGACATGGTACAACCCGAGGATGGTGAGTTACCTGCCACCCATCCTAGGGTTACAAAGCGTCGTCGTGCACCGGCTGGTCGAAGTCGTGGACGAGGACAGGCTGGACCAGATGGGAGTCCTGCGAGGGCGGATGAGCCTCAATAGGGGGTGCATGCAGATGAGGGACTAGAATTTCACTTTGGTATGACCGATGTTGACTTTCTTTCTTTTGGCCTGGCTGGTAAATAAGGCGAATAATGGATAACTTTTCAAAAAAAAAAATTGGATTACGGTAAATAATGTCTTATTAATTTTTTTTGGGTAATAAACTTTTGTTTTATTTTATTTCAGAAAATTTTCCTAAAAATTAAAATTTAACTCAATTTTATTTTGTATTTTATAATTCAATATATATTTTATACTAATAGCTAATTTTAATTTACATCTAATATAATTGATTATTTATTTATTTATTTATTTATTATTATTATTATTATTATTATTATTATTAAGGTTTATAAATTAAGAAAAATTTTATTGAAAATATAAAAAATTTAAGTTTTTATTTTATTTTTTGTATTTATTAATTAAATAAAAGAATTCAAAACTTTATACTAATTGTAAGCTTATCATGTGTTTTTAGGGTATATGTTAACTAAACCCTTTTTACTGCTATGAATAAATCTTGGTATATATGCATCTATGTACCCTTTCATGTGTTTTCCTATCTAATAAGCTCACGTGACAAGAATAGAAATTTTGAACACAAACATAATAAAGTCTAGCATAAAAATTTGAGTCACAGCAAAAAAAAGATAAAAGTTATTTTTATTATAATGAATTTTTTTTTGACAAGATTATATTGAATGTATGGATGTATATAAATGTAGTGTTATCATATCTATTATAACTTTATATGTACATCTAATTTGTTCAACCAAATCATTTAATTCAATGTCAAATAAAAATTTATTTTTATATTATTTTCTATGTTATTTAACATTAAAATGATATTTTATTTAGTTTAAAAATAAATAACTCAATTAAATTTAGTCTCATAAAATTAATATACACTACTTATTATTATTATTATTATTATTATTATTGTTGTTGTTGTTGTTGTTGTTGTTGTTGTTACGGGCCGGCCCCTAGAGCCTAAACTATTAAGGAATAAGGCCACCAATAAGTGGCCCACAAGCAAAAGAGAATCATCTAAAATAGGAAATATCCAATGCAATCTTAACAGATCCCAAGAAGATCTCAACTACCCGTAACTATATAAGCAGGGGCATCACCCCCTCAAGGTACGCATTCTCTTAACCTAATCTATTCTATTTGACCTAGAATCACATAATCCTATTTCTGGGCTTCTAGGGCTATTCACCTCCATATCAACCCCTTCTCGGCTATAGCTCTCGGCCACGCCATAGGGTTCGTCACCGAAGGCACATCTTCTTACCTCGAACACCGAGACTTGGCACCCCATTCAAAGTCCTTTGGTCAATCGTTAAGGGACCCGACCATAACATTGGCGCCGTCTGTGGGGAATCATACTCGAGGAACAAGAAGTGCAGGTGCCGGTGATCCGAGCAAGGAATGGAATAAGAAATACCACTCCACAATGAGGGAGCTGCCGACAGCAGTAACCCGCAACCGAGTCCTGAAAAAGAAACCGATCAGAGGAACCAGACCATTCAGCAGCTAGAAGCAGCCTTGCGAGAGCTCTTGGAGGGGCAAACTCGAGAGGCTGCATTAGCCTCAGAAGCTGTGAAAAGAGCGGAAGAGCTCGCAAAGAAGCAGCAAGCCATCCTGGACGAGGCGGAAAAGAGAGAGAGAGACAGACTCGAAAAGCTCGAAAAACTAAACAGCAGGACACAAACCGTAGCGAATCACAGCAGTAAAACAGCGAAATCAAAGGACCACACGTGGAGACCATCCGTGGTGACAAAGGCTCCCGGAAGGGAGAAAAGCAAGCACCCGTTCTCATCCCACATCTTGGTGGAAGAACTCCCCAAAAAGTTTAGATACCCTGTGGAGATCGAACCTTATGACTGAACCACAGACCCGAAGCATCACCTAGATGCCTTCGAAAACAAAATGTTGCTCGTGAATGCTTCTGATGCCATACAATGCAAAGCCTTCACCATAACACTGAAGAAGGATGCCTTGGCGTGGTTCAACACTCTCCCGCCGAGCAGTATCGAGTGTTTTCTGACTTGGCCGATAGCTTCATGAAGAACTTCACGACCCGTCGGAGGCTCCCAAAAACCTACCTCAATCTGTACTCGATAGTGCAAAAGCCTGAAGAAACCCTCCGGAGCTACCTGGATCGTTTCAACACGGAATGCACACAAATCGAGGAGCTACAATCCCAAGCGGCTCTGATGGCCTTAGTCAAAGGGCTGAGAGAGGACACACCTTTCCTGAAAAGTCTGACCAAAAGGCCACAAAAAACAATGGAAGAAATCCAAGAGAGATCCCATGATTATCTACAGCAGGAAGAAGGACAGACGGTCGTTAAGACCGACAGGAGCAAAAAGGACAATCCCCGAAAGGAACACTTCAGGGACGACAGAGGACGGAAAGAACACAGATCCAACAGATCATACTACAACCCCTTAACATATCCCTGGCCCAATTCCTGAATGAGGTATCTCAAGTTGAAAGGGTACCAGCTCCAAGACCCATAAAGAATACCAGTAGAGGAGACCGGCACTCATACTACAAGTACCACAAATAACACGGGCATGACATGGAAGAATGCCGAGACCTCCTCGATTTTGTCGAGCAAGGGCTGAAAAATGGAAAATTTCGTGAGTACACTGGCAGGTACAAGAATAGAGATGGTGAAAGAAGGGTCAGACAACGAACAAACAGCCCGGAACCCAAACCTGAGAGGCGGAAGGATGAGCCCAGAGAGTGCGGCACACACCGCAAAATCGCAATGATCTCAGGAGGAATCCCCGAGGAAGGAAACCCTCCATCTAGAAAGGCGGCAAAGCGAAGCAGGCACTCATGCCTAGCGGTGGAAGTCATGCCCAGACCCCTAACCGGAAAACCACCCCCAACAATCATTTTCTCTTCGGAGGAAATCAAGCAAACAACCAACAATATGAACCAGCCGCTAGTCATCTCCGCGTCCACTATCAACACCAAAATACGACGAGTATTTGTTGATCAAGGATGCTCAGCAGACATCCTGTTCCGGAGATGCTTTGATGCACTCGGCCTCACGGAGAGTGACCTAGAGGCTCACCCCGACGACCTAGTCGGATTTTCCGGGGAAAGGGTCACACCAGACGGTTTTGTTACCCTTTGGGTCTCCATTGGAAACCCCCCGAACACAAGAAACGTGAAGGTTCGATGGCTAGTAGTAAACCACAACTCAGCTTACAACGCAATCATCGGAAGGCCGACCTTAAACAAGGTAGGAGCAATTGTGGCTACATCCATCCTCACCATGAAATTCATAACTGACAGCGGTGAAGTGGGCACACTAAAAGGGGACATCTCGAAAGCAGAAAGATGCCACGGAGCCATGCTGCACAATTCCAAAGAGCAACTCCCCAGACCCATCAAGCCAGGCACAACCACCAAAATCCACCTGGTAGACCTAGAGCCCCCGGAAGAAAACTCCCGGAAAGGCCGCAGCCAGAAGGAGAACTTGAAAAAGTACAAATTGGGCCAGAAGCCGAACAAATCACAATGATAGCAAAAACCCTACCAGAAGGAGTCAAGACAGAGCTGACCCACTTCCTTAAAAGGAACGTGGACCTGTTTGCATGGACAGCTGCTGATATGCCAAGAATAGACCCCAACTTCTCCATCCATAAGCTATCTATCCTGTCCGGAAGTAGGCCGGTCGCACAAAGGCTCCGACGAATAAGTCCGAAAAAGGCAGAAGAAGTCAAAAAGCAAGTGCAGAACCCACTTGAAGTAGGGTTCATAGGGGAAGTCAAATACCCCACTTGGCTCAGCAACGTGGTCATGGTCCCCAAGAGCAACGAAAAGTGGAGAATGTGTGTAGACTACACCAGTCTGAACAAGGCATGCCCAAAAGATCCCTACCCACTTCCGAGCATCGATGGCCTCGTGGATAAAGCCTCGGGCCACAAGTTCTTATCCTTCATGGATTCTTACTCCGGATACAATCAAATCCCGATGTATCCCCGAGACGCTGAGAAGACAGCCTTCATCACCCCTGTCGGAAACTTCTACTATAAAGTGATGCCGTTCGGACTGAAGAATGCATGCTTCACTTACCAAAGGCTCATGGACAAAGTGTTCAAAGAGCTGTTAGGAGGAATATTGGAAGTATATGTGGATGATATGTTGATCAAGACAAGAACCGAAGAAGATCTCATTTCAAACTTGGAAAAAGTTTTCGGAAAGCTCCGAGAACACCAGATGCGACTCAACCCTGCCAAGTGTGCATTCGTGGTAGAAGCCGAAAAATTCCTCGGCTTCATGTTAACCAGCCAAGGAATCGAGGCAAATCTCGAAAAGTGCCAAGCCATCATATCCATGAAGCAGCCAGAATCGCTAAAAGAAGTACAGAGCTTAACCGGAAGATTTGCAGCACTATCCAGATTCCTTTCGGCATCAGCAATAAAAGCAGCCCCACTATTCAAACTCATGAAGAAAGGAGCAGAGTTCAACTGGACGGAAGAATGTGAGAAAGCTTTCCAAAGCTTCAAAGATTACCTAGCAGCCCCGCCCATCCTGGTGAAGCCGTAAGAGGGAAAACCTTTGATAATCTACCTAGCCGCCACCGACGACGCAGTCGCCAGAGCACTAGTCCAAGAAAAAGGGAAGATAGAGGAACCATTATACTTCGTCAGTAAAACCCTCCAAGGAGCGGAGCTAAAATACCAAAAGCTAGAAAAACTAGCATTCGCTCTAACCATGGCAGCCAGAAGGCTCCGGCAATACTTCCAAGCCCACCCGATCGTGATAAAGACGGACCAGCCACCGAAGCAAATCCTCCAAAAGCCCGACCTGGCGAGAAGAATGCTAGCTTGGTCCATCGAACTCTCTGAATACCACATAGCTTATAAAGGAAGAACATCCATCAAAGGACAAGAGTTAGCCGACTTTGTGGCAGAACTCACCCCCAAGCACCAGGCGGACAACCATATCCCATGGATCCTGCATGTGGATGGTTCGCCAAACACAAAAGGAAGCGGGGGCGGCATATTGCTGGAAGGACCAGAAGACATTGTCATAGAAATGGCCATAAAATTCCAATTCCAAGCAAGCAACAACCAGACAGAATATGAAGCGCTCATAGCAGGGCTAAAGCTAGCAAAAGAAGTTGGAATTGTAAGTCACGTAGCACGGATACTCAAGAGGGGGTGAATTGAGTATCTCAACAACAATGAATAATTTTTGCGGAAGCTTATATTACTTTGAAAATAAATTGCTCAAATGATTATACTAGTATTTTTCCAAGGACTTAAGCCACTTCTTAAGTACTTACAAGGAGCTTGTACTTTCCAAAACACTTGTAAAATATAAATGACGGTAATTAAAGGGATGAAGGATAGAGATACGATACACAAGATTTATAGTAGTTCGGCACAACATTTGCCTACGTCCACTCTTTCTCAATCGCA
>JASCZI010272563.1:0-18301 GCA_036250425.1 Stylosanthes scabra | reverse complement strand
GAACCCGCTGGGAGAGAGGTGAACCATTGACTAGCTAGACCGGTGAGAGTGGTCGGAAAGGCCCGACATTTGACCGCATCAACTGCACCATCGCAGATCATCCGATACTCAGTCATTAAGGTGGATATGAGGATCGGAGGATCCGTCGTATTTCATATCAGTGGGTTTAACAAAGTGCTTAGGGGGTTGGACTTTCAGAATCCGACTAGAGAATGGAGTGTGGCCGTCAATGGGTGGGGTGGCACTCCGATCTCTGGTTCTTTTGTATTACCTGTGGGTCCTCCTTCGCGGGTTGCGATCTCTCCCCGAGGAGGAGTCACTGTCGCTCGAGCTGCTGTGGTGTCGCCTCCTCCTTGGGGGTGTGTGAGGTCGTTGGTTCCTCCTGGGCGGGGAACGAGACTGGGATCGGGAACGCCTTCTGGGCGAGGTTCGGGTCCGGGGCTGAGGGTACCTCGTGCCGGATCGAAGTTCCGTGTTCGCCTTTCTTAACTCCCGAACTTCCGACTCCATCGCCTGCATACGGTATCTTAGTTCTTGGGCAATTTGGGATTCGTCCGAACCCGTTCCGCCGAAAGGTCGGGGGTTTGGCTCACTCGGTCCAATCCGATCGAAGGCGCTCTGTCTATTGCCTTGGGTTGGATTCCGAGGAGGCGGTTGCCCGTTCTGGGTTCCTCCCGATTCTGTGTTGATGTTGCCACTTCCGGTGGCTTCATTGGCCGTAGCATTGAGGTCCAATGTTTGTTGTTGTTGTTGGTTTCGATGTTGATCATCGCCAGAGTGGTCGGTGTAAACCACGCCTTCAGCATCTTGGTCGGCCATTGTCAGTTACGTTGAGGTAGTCCCCACAGACGACGCCAATGTACGGGATGTACCTTCGAGGGGTTTGGGACTACCGGCGTAACCGATGGTGCCAAGACGGAAGGTTGGAGATTTATGTGAAAGGTGGGTGTGCGCCAACAGAACTTCACCAAATAAGGATTTGGGAGCTCTCCTAACGCATGCAATGTGGTAGGGTTTAGAAGACGTACCTGAGAGAGGAGTGGATCCTCTCTTTATATACCCGTAATGCTCCGCGTTATTTTGGGAGTAAATCTGTGAGGAATCAGCGCAAATATGGCTCGATTCTCCGTATATTTATTGAGATTGCATGCGATAAATCCGTACGAGATCATATTTAATGATGTCTTGATCCTTCATGGATTTATTGGACAAGACGTTGGGCCGTATAATATTGGGCCGGGCATATCGAGCCAGGGGCTCGATATGTGCATCTTAGGGGATTTGGGCCGTCTGGGCCCAATATCCGGAACAGGAACTTTTGTGGTATTTTATAACAAGTCCTATTACATGTATTAGTATCATTTTGTGGTTGTTATTTTGATAGAATCTGATATTTTTTTTATCTGTTGGGTGATGAGTTAACTATTAATGAACATATATTTTCGTATGAAAATATTAAGAAGTCAATACTTCTATTTAAGTCTATTAAAATATAAAAGGTATAGGGTGTAGGCTTATTGCTCGCCATTCGGAAGTCTTATTATGTCGACAAGTGGCGTATACCTTAATGCGCGCCAAGTGTTTTTTGATAAGTGGTCGATCAATGACTCACAAAAATTAAGGAGAACTGATTATAAGCAAATTATGTACATTTAAGGGGAAGATTCGAAATATTAAATTGGAATTTTTTTGCAAAAAATCATGAAGTGCCAAAATTGTGATTTGTTGACATTTTAAATTTTAATTATGGTCATTTACTAAGAATTGAAATTTCTAATTATGGTGATTTATGAATTTTTTATTTTTGAACACTAAAATATATTTATAAATTATTTCATCTAAATGAAATTCAAATTGTTCAATGCTCTCTCTTATTTTATCACAAATCTATTAAAATATAGAAGGTATAGGGTATAGGCTTATTGTTTGCCATTTGGAGGCACTATAATGTCGACAAATGCCGTGTACCTGAATGCGCGCCAAATGTCTTTTGATAAGTGGTTGATCAATGACTCACAAAAATTAAGAAGAATTGATTACAAGCAAATTATGTACATTTAAGGGGAAGCTTCAAAATATTAAATTGAAATTTTGTTGCAAAAAATCAGGGAGTGTCAAAATTATGATTTGTTGACATTTTAAATTTTAATTATGGTCATTTACTAAGAATTGAAATTTATAATTATGGTGATTTATGAATTTTTTATTTTTGAACACTAAAATATATTTATAAATTATTTCATCTAAATTAAATTCAAATTGTTCAATGCTCTCTCTTATTTTATCACAAATTACATTAAATTAAATTCAAATTGTTCAATAACGGTAGCTCCTTCAATTCCACCAAAAGTCACAAAAAATTCCTCCATTTACATTTTTTTTATTTTATTTGTGTATTTATTTTGATTTCATGTCCTCAAACAGGATTCAAACTCATTACGCACCGTTTCTTTTTTTTTTATGCTCCTTATTTTTCATGTAATTGTAATGGACTATTATAACAAAAATAGAGATTATAAGGTTAGTTTTTATTACTCTATTTTTTTCAACATCTATTACTTTTGTTTAAAAATAATTCTTTTTTTATATTTCTTTTGACCAGGAAGAGGAGTATATGATTTCAAGTATAGCCGTCTCCAAAATAATCTCTTTTGGCATCAGTTCTACATACTTTTTTCTTAATTATTATTAAATAATTAACCTTTCACTTGATGTTTACGTTAGAGAGATGTGAGATCTGTGGTATCCAGAATGCTGAAGAATTCTGGGAGATAGACAAGAAGTTAAAGGATGAGGAAGAAGCAGAAAAAGAAAAGGCTATTTATAACTATGGATATCCTTTTATTATATTTAATTTTGAATACATACCAAATGTAAGCAACAATTATTTTTTATTAGTTGTCATTGTATGTTAAATAAAATTAGTAAATATTTATGATGTTTTCTGATTTTGTTCATCTATGTGCTCTGTTATGGTTTTTTTTTTTTCATTGCCTAATTGTTATTTTTATTTAGGTGGTAGGAAGAATAGAAGATTATAGTAATGGTGCAGTTGCTGCTGATTCATACCATCATTTCAAGGTACACATTGTTGCCTTTATTTGAATGTTTATTTTTGTGTGACCAGTGTGTAGATTTTGTGGTTAGACAAGAGGGAAGCAATTGAAAAAATAAAAATTCCTTCAACATTAAGTTCATGTTACTCAAGTTCAAATATTTCTCTTGCTGTGCAATAGTAACTTTTTATTTTATGTCTGTTTGAGCATTTCACATTGTAAATTATGCATAAATTTTTCACTTTTTCCTGGATCTTATTGCTTTAATCATTTGATAATTTAAAATGAAAATGTCATTGAATATAACTTTTAAAATGATTCTATAACTTGCTTTTAATAATTTTCAGGTGGAAAGTTCCGATTTTATTGCATATGGTCTTACACTAGAGCTTATTGAATCATTTCCAATCTAAATGAGCTTGCCAGCTTATGATGATATTTATTTTTTTTTATACTATCTTAGATCATGTTCAATTTTTCTAATTTATTTGGTTATATTTTTTTTTATAGACAGATTGTTATTTTTTGAGTATGCTTCTTTCTTGATTGTGTATTTTACAAGCTAAACAATAGAAGTTTTTTTGTTAATAACTATCTAATTACTAAGTTGTACAAGATATTCATTTCTATGCTTCTTTTTTAGTTAGATAAAGAAATCTAATTAAAATATAGTTACTTCGATTACTTTTGTGATTACTAGGCCTGCGATTTTGTTATTTTTTTTTATTTTCTTTCTCTTATGTTTTAGTTTTTTGGTCTATTTGCTTTTATAGGAAAGAAATATTCAAAGTAGAGTCTTGAAAAGATACTCTCTCACACAAAATTGATGAACCTGCCAGATAAAATTTATTGCTAATGTTAATATTGCTAAAGTTGAGTCTTGGAACGCTTTGGTAATGTGAATGCAAATGGATTGCTTAAAGTTGTTGTCATATGTGTCATAGTATGATATGAAATTTTGGTATGTATAATGAGGTCAATATCATTTTTATTGGTGAAATATTGGAAATTGAACAATAATTATTTTAGAATTTTTTTTATAGACATATGACCATGATAGTTTTTTTTTTTTTTTGGTTTAAGTGGAAATAATTTTGTCATGCCATGAAAAATAACAATTTGTTATTCACTGCTTTAATAAAAACTTTAATGAAATGTAGTGAGATTGTCATTTCTTTAATCATGATAGTTGATGATATAGAGTGATCAAAAGAAATTATTCTAACAATATAAAGAAAAATATTGAGATCGTATGGAAACAATGAAGATTTTGAATCATCAACATAAAGTGAATAATTAAGCGAAATTACTGCTTGCTTAAATCAATAATCAAGTAATAATTAAGCAAATATTTTTTAGTGATCAATCTTACTTAAATTAATCTTTTACACTCAAATTCTTTTTGAAAATACATTTTTAAAATAATTAAAACATTAAGCATATAAAGAGAAATATATAAGCTCCAATTATATAGAATTATCACCCGCGAAAAGCGCGGAAAATACGCTAGTATATTAAAAACTTATAAGAACTTAATCAGCGATTATAAAACGGCTGTTTTACTTGTTATTTTAAAAGAAATGATTTTTACCAGAAGAAAATTAGAGAAGAGAATGCGTATCTATATCCTTGAAAAAGAAAAGTATGCTTTCATTTTTCAATTAAGTTACGTGTATTTGTTTGAATTCATAAGTTGTTATGTTTTATATTTGAGACTTGTATGTTTTAAAACTTATGTATTTTAATTTGGTTTTGAATTAAGTTTGATATGTGTATGTTACTTAATTTGAAACTTGTGTATTTAACTTAGATTTGCAAATAGGTTTCATATGTGTTGCATTTTTTTTTTAACTTTGTGCATTAGGCTAAATTCGGTATTGGTAGATTCATATGTTGTAATTTTATTTCGGGCAATTTTGTTAACATGTTGATTTTGTTTCAGCTGTGATTCATTTGTTATTCGTAGGCCTAATTTTTGGAGGTGCGGGGCTTTACTCGTTTGCTATTGGTGCACTATTAATTAAGGTTTATTATTGTCTATTCTCTATGTATTTGTTATTGGATCAATTATGTATTAGTAATAGAGACTTACTTTTCCTAGGATAGAGTTTTAGGGTGGAGCTAGGAGAAGGTGGTCTAGTGGCGCCTTCTTGAAAACCCTTGTTTGCTGGAAAATTGCGGAGTAATAAGGGGTTGTGCACTAGAATGACTAGGATTCGATGGTTTTGTGTGTTCATTTGTTATGGTTGATATTTGAACTTGTTATATTTGAGGAAATTTGAAATTGTTTCAGGGTGGAAGCCTCTAAATTTAGGGGAGATTCTGCCAAAATTTTTAAAAAATTATTTAAGAAACATTGATTTGCTGCTAAATGATTTTATAAAATCTAAAAATTCCATTATCGATTGCATGTTTAGGGTTGTGTTTGATAGATGCCGCAGTTCTGAGTCATCGCTTGTGGATGTATGATATGTTTTACGATAAACGAGGGAGAATAAAGACTGAGTTTATGGACGGGGTTGATAATTTTGTTGCGTATTTGTTCAATTTGAATGAATTTAGGTCCGATGGATTTTCTAGGTGTCCGTATTCTAAGTGTCGTCTTTTGAAGTCGATTGGTTATGAGGAAATGACCCTTCACTTGTACGGTAATGGCTTCAATCCTGGGTATTGGATTTGGACTTCACACGGGGAAGTTGACGTAGGTGGTATCAACTGTTTTGAATCTAGGGCCAAACGGTGGGGTGAGGGACGCTTAAGAAGGGTTAACCTAAATAGAGAGGTGAGATTTAGAGAGGTTAATTGGGAGGATAATCAAGAGCAGTATAATGAAATGATATTGGATGTGTTTGGGATGGGTAACACGGAGGATGTAGGGGAAGAAGAGCCTAATCCGAAGGCCGCTAGATTTTATGAGCTCTTAGAGTCTGCGTCGAAGCCGTTGTTTGACAGCATTGTACACTTGAAATTGTCAGCCTGCGCTCGGATGATGAGTATAAAGGCCAAGTCTAACCTAACCTAGGAATCTTTTGATAAGTTTGCGACGTATTATAGCGAACTAATACCTGGACACACCGACCATCACCGTAGTCACTATGATGCAAATAAAATAAAATAAAAAACCTGGCAGGTTATATATATTTCCGTCGGATTCCTTTTTCCTTTATTAAATAAACTAAATCCATTACCGTCGGATTTTCCATCGGATAACATGTTATTAGTCACGGCTCTTTCCGTAGGATAACACGTTATTGGTCACGACTTTTTCCTTCGGATCTTTTGTCAAATAAGACGCTATTAGTCACAGCTCTTTCTCTCGGACTTACCGTCGGATGAATTTGCGTCGGATATAGATCCGACGGAAATTAAATAAAATTTCTTCCTCAATAATTTCATCGTTTCCGTCGAGGACTAAATCGTCGGATGCATATCCGACAGAAAATTCGACGAAAGCTGACGGGCCGTCGATTTTCTTGAAAAAATCCGACAGTAACTAACGAATTTCCTGTGGTGCGGAAGAGCTAAGTTGTCAAACGTTTATAAAAATCAAGGTTGGATGGGTATTTTTTTTTTCACAGGAGCCCCGTGGTCTGTAGTATATTTTGTTAGGGGTCGAGTAGGGTATGCACTCTGACGGACGCCCCGCGGCCGCTCTCGCGACCGGTTCGGAATTTCTTAATTTTAGAAACAGGATATCGTTGTAGAGGAATCCAAACTAGTTGTGAGATTAATAACGGGGTTCGTCAACAAGAAAAGGTGTCACAGAGCTTGCAACCAGTTAAAAATACCGAGTATTAAACTCGGGTCGTTCTCCCTAGGAATTGAAATATTGTAGCTCGTAAATGGTTGTGAAAATGGGGGTTGCAATGGTTGGGTGTTGGTAACAAGAGCAAAATATGAAATAGATAGAACTGATGATAATAAAGGGTGCCTGGTTTTGAGTTGAAGTATAATGTGTCCCTATGATCACCACTAATCCCAGTTATGAGTGGTGGGTGGAATTAACCTTATTCGAAATGTCCTAGGCATACACAATAACGTAGAACCAAGGTATTCGGCGAACTCGAATAACCCATCAAGTTCGCGTCGTTAAGGTTCTCCCGTTATTGGCAGGGGCGTAACGTTAACGGAACAGTTTTAACCCCGGCCTTAACTCATTCTTTTCCTTAGGGAATAGTGGCTAAGATCATCCACACTTCAACCCATGAACAAGGCACAAGAATACTACTCCATATCTATAAGAAACAAAATATCAAACACTTAGTAAATAGACATGGTGAATAACAAGAGAAATCAACAAACAAGATGATCAATGGAGTAAATAAGCAAGAGAATCAACAATTATCACTAGTAAAGCAAGTAAATGACAATGGATCATAAATTCAAGCAGGATAAGAGCAAGAAATAAGAACATAAAAGCAAGAACTAGCAAAGAAATAAAGAACAAGTAGAGATTGTATTAACAAAGCAAGAGTAGCAATTGACAAACAAGTAATTACTGAAATTAACTAAAAGTTTTGGTTGGTGATGGCTGAAATTGGAAAAGAAAATTAAAGAACCTAAGAGAGAAAATAAGAGGTATCAAGAACACTCCCAAAAGCTCTCTAAACTATCTAAAAACTACAATTGATCCTAATGGTGAGAGTATCCTTGTGTCTTCAGTTGTTCCTCCTTCATATTGGTCGAATTAGGCCTTCAAAGGGGCTTGACCCTGGTCCGGATACTTGAAATTCCAATTTTAACCTTCATTAATTTTCTGCCAGATGTAATCGCGCGGTCGCGGGGTGGAGAGCGCGCGTGTGCGCGGTCGGCCTTGACGCCGGGGTTGATCGCTGACCGAGCGGTGGCGCGAGTTGGGCGCGCGCTTGCGCAACCTGGACAGAATCCTCCCGAATGGCTCCCAGGGGACTGCGCGATCGCGCGGTGAGACGCGCGGTGCCCTATTTCATCTATTTTTGTCTTCCTTCTTTCAATCCTTGCTTTCCATGTTCTTCCTAGCTTTCCTTTTGCTTTTCTCCATCCCTATAAATCTGAAATTCTCTAGCAAATATATCAATACACCAAGTGGGAGGAGATTTAGTGAATTTAGGTGCATTTTGGAAGCTATTTCAACATATAATCAATCATGAACATATTTTAGCAAGAGATAGAAAACATGGTCTTTTTCTGACAATTGTGTGAAAAAGTATTGATGAGTCTACTAATTTTAACCCAAATTTCATTGTCAAAAACCTCCTCATCACACTCTATTACTATTAATAGTGAAAGTTTTTTGGATAATTTTTGTGGGACATATCATATTTATATAATAGAGAATATCGGGATATAAAATTGACTACTGATAATTTATATTTTATTTAATTTAATATCTACATAATATTTATAATTATAATATTATGTATTTAAGAAATATAATACAAATTATGATTAATTAATTATGATTATCAAATATTTTTTATTTAAAAATGTTACTTATAATTAAACATTTATAAAAAAGAAAGTCTTATAAAAGAGTAAATAATTCGATAATATATATATAATACTAGTATTTAATCCGTGCGATGCACGGATTTTATATTCTAACTTAATATGATAAATTAGATATAATAATTTATGATAAATTAGATATAATAATTTATGAAAAATAATGTATCAAGTTTGGTATGATATTGCCATTTTGATAATGTATGTAATCAATATAAATAAAGATATTATTATGGAACACAATAACAAAACATAAGATTTCTCATCCCCTCTTCCCTCTCTCTCATTCTTTCTTTCTCTATCACCCTCTCTCTTGTTTTATCTCCTTTTCTCCCCCTCTCCCATTGTCTTTTCCTCGCTTTCGCCCTATCTTATTCTCCCTCCCTCTCTTGCTATCTCCCTTTCTCTCTTTATATTCCTCGCTCTATATTTCTCCTTCTCTTTTCCTCTTCCACTCTATCTATCCTGTGCTTTCTCCCTTTCTTTCTCTTTCTTTCTCTTTCTTTCTCTCCCTTCTCCCTCCATCTGATTCTATCTATCTTTCTCGCTCCCTCCCTCTTTCTCTCCTTCTTCCTCGTTCTTTCTCTTTTTTCTCTTCGTCTCTCTTTTTTTCTCTTTCCCTCTCTCTCTCCCCTCTCTCATCACCTCTTTTTCTCTCTCGCTTTCTCTTTTTTTTCTTTGTCTCTCTCCCCTTATGACTTTTTCTCCCTACATCTTCGTCGAGCCAAATATTTTGATTGTATATGACAGTGAAGAACCTCCATAGCTTCACAATGTTCACAATTGTTCATTCGTACACGTACGCATGAGTTCAAATATGAAACATATTATTTCTCTCCCTCTCCCCTTCTCTCATTCTCTCTCCATTTCTTTATCTCACCCTCGCTTTCTCTCCCTCGCTCTATTTCCTTATCTCTCCCTCTCTTCCCCGTTCCATTCCTCTCTCCTTCTATCTTTCTCTCTCTTCCACCCCCCTCTTCCTCCCTCTGTCTTTCTCCATTTCTTTCCCTCACGCTCGCTCTTTCTCCTTCCCCCTTTCTCTCTCTAATCCATTATCTCTCTTTCACTATTTCTCGCTCTCATTCTTTCTCCCTCTCTTTTTATCTTTGTCCCTTGCTCTCTTCTCCCTCCCCCCTTTCTCTCTCTCTAATCCATTATCTCTCTTTCACTATTTCTCGCTCTCATTCTCTCTCCCCCTCTCTTTCTATTTCTTTTTATCTCTCTCCCTTGCTCCCTTCCTCTCTTCCCATCCCTGTGTCTCTTTCCCTATCTCTTTCTCCCCCTCTCTCTTTCTATCTCTCCCTCACTGTCTCTATCTCTCTCTTCCTCTCCCTTTTCTCTATATATCTCCTTCTCTCTTTTCCACTCTCTCCCCTACTACCCCTCTCCCTTCTTCTCCCTCTTTCATTCTCTCTCCCTTTCTCTTTTTTTCTCATCCCCTCTCTCTCCCCCTCTTTCCCTCCCTTTCCACCTCTTCCTCTCTCTCTAGAAATACATAACTTTTCTCAATATAATATATTATTATTATTATGCTTTAATAATTTTTAAAAAATCCAATTGGACTTAGCGCACCAACCTGTCAATCCATGAACCCACCAGTCTGCTAGAATAGGAGTTGATTTTATGATTGCCTGAACAGGCGGGACATGGCAATAAAAATAAAAAATCAGTTTATAGTTATGTCCACAATCATATTTTATATTTGAAATTTTAAATTTTAAATATGATTAATTTAAAAATTAAATATACCAAAAATTATCTAAAACCCTATAAAAATAGAATTTTATAATTTATTAAAAAATAAATCATCTTAAAATTACGTCAACAAATGCATTTTATATTTGAAATTTAGACTTTTAAACATAATTAATTATGATAATTAAAAAAATCGAATGACGACAACTAAGCATTTAGCACCCCAAATTTATTTTTTAGTTGCCATGTTAGAAATTGAGCTTCCTAATTGTATACTATTAAGATTAAGATTATGATAAGATAAAAATAAAAATATTCAACAATTCACCAAAATCAGCCACTAAAATCAGCCATCGATGTATAATATACATTGAAATATAAAATACACACTAAAAATGAATTAAACTACACATGTATTTTGTATTTTAATATGTATTATACATGATGACTGATTTTGGTGTACACCTAGCATAAGCCAAAAATATTAGGACAACCATATCTTATATTTAAAATTATAAATTTTAAATACGATTAATTTAAAAACTAAATGTATAAAACATTTATTTAAAATTCATCAACAACCTTATAAATATAAAATTTTATAACTTAAATAAAAAATAAATCATTTTAGAATAACGTCAACAGCGTATCTTGACTTTGAAATTTAAAATTTCTATCCCAATTAATTATGATAATTAAAAAAACAAAAATTTTAATTACGACACATAAGTATTTAGCCCCTATAATCATTTAAGCACTAAACTTACAATTTTTTTTAATGAAAAGTATATTTTTTTTTTTTATGATTGAAGTATACCAATTGTTACTCGTGGAATGCAATATTATAGAAGCATAGTTAAAGCTGAAAATTAACGTGAAGGTTGAATTAAAAAACAAAAATTCTAATACTTCCAATTTAATTTTTGAATTAGAATTAGAATTAAAGTACAATTCAATAATTCTGTTAAGATAAACTTATGTATATTTTTTGAATGAATTTACAATTAAAAATGATCTGAAAAACAGAAATGTTAATGTGTGCATTTCGAATAATTATATGTTTACAATTTTAAATTTAAAATTCAAATTAAAATTGTGTTAGTTACGATTAATAAACTCTTTACAATAATAATAAAATTAATTAAAATTTAAGTTAGAAAGTTAAAGATAAGAATAGAGATAACAATCAAATTTTAAATACAGTTAAAAATTATAATTAAAAATAATTTAAAAAATAATTTTTTTTAACGACGATACCTAAATATTTAACCCCCCTAAATTCATTCTTTAGCCGCCACATCAGCCATTAAGCTTTCTAATTGTATACTATTAAGATAAGATAAGATATTTTAACCAAGATTAGTTAAATAGTTAGTTAACATGTGTATTTGTTTAAGTAAACGTGGAAGTTTGAATCTTATTATCTTATGGAAAGTTATTCGGTACAGATCTAAATTTATACACATATAAAATATTCTCTTACAATATAGATTTTACATCTTACATCTAAAAAAAATTAAGTAATATACAGATGTGAATCTACATATTCTTCTAATAAAACCTATATCTTTATTATTTACATTTGTATCGTATAAGCCATCTTATCTTATCCATACAACAAAAAATAAAAGAACGTGATGATTTGATTGGAGGAAAGAAATAATAAATAAACAATGATGATAAAAACATACAGGAGGATATTGTGATATAGAATAATGATATGAAGTTATTTCTTCTAAAATGATCTATCTTTATTTTTTTCCCCCTATAGTTAGTAAGACTTTTAATAATTTCGCTATTCGATTGCAACATATGACAAGAAAAATGCAATGCATCTAATAATTTTTAGATTTAGTTCATTTTTCATTTTAATATGTAATGACCTTGATCATATAATTCTCTGTTTATTTTTGTCTATTATACCAAAAAAATAAGAAAGAATTGTTTAGAAATAAAGAACGCGTCGCCAATGTTTTCTTTTTTTTTCATGGTATCGACCAACTCGACAGGTCTATGACTAATTCATTGCGGATCTGAGCTCCATTAAGAGTCTGTCTATGACCAATGAATTGTTGCATGCACAAGGCGAGATTCGAACTTCCGACACTTACTTAAGCTGATTAGTAAGTTAACTATTAGATTAACTCAAATTGGTAATGTTTAGTTATTTATAGTTAACTAATTTCTTAATGATAAAATACATGTCGTGGCTTGATAAAAAGATATGAATATTAGATATATGCATGCATGTTTATCGTATAAGCCAAAACTTTAGACTAATTCATTATTAGTTGGGTCTGTCTATATCTTTAGAAAATTGTTTCCTTTACTCGTATTATTTTTTTTTTTATAAAAAATATTATGTATATAATAAATTACCCATCATAGATTTATATATAATGCTTTCTAATGTTAATTACGGGTCTGATCTATACAGTGTAGCTCCGTTATGATCACCTAGGTGCTGTTGACAGTCACAACATACGCCTTCAAAACTGTCATACGTGGGTTAGACCAATAGAGAGGTAGTAGTATCCACTTCTTTCGAAAGTTGGGGATATACGGATATTTCAACAACAACAATTTTATTTGTATACAAAAAATCAGCTCCCAAATCAACCACCGGTGTATAATATGCATCAAAATACAAAATACACATTAAAAATAAGTTAAACTACCCATATATTTTATATTTTGATACGTATTATACATCGATAGCTGATTTGGTGGCTGATTTTGATGTACACCTAAAATAACTCTTTTAATAAAGTAGATGATATTTTTATCTAATTTTAAAAAGATCATATTTGTCTTTTACTTTTTTATTTTTAAGTGGCAATAACCCATTTGATTAAAAAATTGTTTGAATCAAAATTTCTGTCACACATATCAATAAATATAATTTTGACACACAAAAAAATTTATTTTTTCAACCTAGATCAGAGATCTCTCTTATAAATAAGCAAAGAAGAAAATTAAACATTGAAGCAAACAAATTGCAAAACAAATATAATATTATTTAATTTGATTAATTTGAGTCATGGTATAAGAAGTATTTTCGGTATATTCTGGAATCAGGTGTTTCTGTATTTTTAGCCGTTAATCTTAATTAATTTTAATTATAAAATATATATATATATAAAAATCAACGGCTAAAAACACGGTAAAACCGATATTTTTGTATTCTTGAAACGTTTCCATGGTATATATCCATAGACTAGACTAGATAGATAGATAAAATGATTGGTTGTGGTTATTTAAATATGAATGAATGTGATATAAGCTAAGGTCGCTGCTCCGGTTTGCGTGATACAGCTTTAGGTGATAGCTAATTAAGAAGTAAGATAAGAATTGTCCATTTTTGTCTTTTTAATTTTTTTTTTTTTTTTGGTATTGTTTTGTCTTTTCAATTTAATTTCGCTTTTTAAGGTTTTTTTTCCCCAAACATCTCGTTCAGCCTCCATTTGTTTTAGGGGAATTTTCCAATAAAGTAAACAAAAACTACTTTACCATAAATAAGAAATTCGTGACACTTTTAGTGACATTTAGAAAACGTTGCAGCAAAAATTAAAAAATGTTGCCTATGAAAAAATTGAATGAACAAGTAAATTAGAAGATTTAAGAGAAGAGATAATTAAATTATCCAAACTAATGGATCAAAAACTTATGATATTAACTAATGCCAATTGAAATGACACTAAACTTTTAAAATCAAAGATTTTTCTCAAACACAATAAGTTTTATCGAAGGACTCCAAAGACCCTAACTTATTTTTTACATGGAACTTTAAAACACTGTCATTTTGAAAAAAATTACCCGCATCTCCATCATAATTTTAATCCATAATTAAATTCTATAATGGATATTCTTGAAGAAATTTTAGTTTTTATTAAATATCAAAAGAATAAAGAGAAAATCGAAACTAGATGTAATATAATAAATGAAATTGAACAATTATTAATAAAACATCTTGTAAAAGAAAGTCCTAAGAAAAAAGATGTTCAAAGTAAAATTGATATAGCAAATCTTAAAGTTAAACCACAATTAAAATTATAAATCTTGATGAAAAATTGGAAGAAGTAACAATGCTTTTTAAGCAATTAAAAATGGCTCAAGAGGATATAAACGTTGAGAATAATTTTCAAATAGAAAAAGAATCAATTAATTCTGAAGAAATAGAAAATGAAAAAGTAATTCTAGATTATTCAAGTGATGAGAAACTATTTATTCCAATACAAGTTAAAGATGAAGTCGGGACCTCTAAAAGAAATAATCTTTATAAATGAAAAACTGACTTTGAAAATTATGCTTTCAGAAAAGGATATATGAATCAAAGCTCAAAATATAAAAAAACTACCATCAAAATACATTCCTAAGGCCCAAGATTTAGAAAAAGAACAAATGCTTGATCTAGATTGTAGGAAAAATGAAAAACAAATATTTGAAAATTGGCTAAATTCCTTTTTATTAGAAGCATTTACTAATCCAAAGTTAAACGAATTATCAGGACAAGATATATGGAATTACATAGGTTTTTATACTAAAGGTATTGTAAGAGATTATATGACATCTATAAGTGATCAGATTTTAGAAGAATTATTTTAGAAAAATATCAATAATGACGAAGTTCCCCAAAAATACGGATGTAATAAAAATTATAACTATCAAAGAAAAAGAAAATATCAATTCAGAAAAAGAAAATATACTCCAAACAACTTGAGAAAAAAGTGATATTTTAGAAAAAGAAATTTAAGTAAAAATCTAAATAATAAACCTAAAGGCAAATATTGTCCAAATAAAAAAGAAAATTGCAAATGTTGGTATTGTCAAGAAGAAGGGCACTATGCGAATGAATGTCTGAAAAAGAAAGATAAAAAAGATCTTACAAAGCAATTAGATGTTACTAAATCTTGTTTTATTGAACTACTAGAAGAATCAGATGATAACTTAGATTATATTTTTGAATATGTCTCAGAAATGAATTCAGAAACTGAGTAATAGTGCTACTTTTATTACTATAAAAATAGCAGAAAAATTTGTAAATACTTTTGTTGATACTGGAGCATTAGAATGTTTTGCTAATCCCAAATTAGAACTTGATTCGAAAAAAATTAAAGAAACCTTTAAGAGTTAGAATTGCTGATAAATCAGTACATAAAATTGAACAAAAAGCAGAAATGGTTGAAATTTTTATTCAGAATTACAGATCCATGTCGATTTTTGATTTATTGAAGAATCATATGGAGCTTTTAAAACTATATATGTTAATTCTTGAATAAATGGATGATATAATTTTAAAAAATTATTTCCAATAATAAAATTCATTCCAGAAATCTATCATGTATGCAGATAGATTTCAACCACAGCAATAGATAAAGTTCTAAAATTCAAAATTCTATCTATTTTAGAAGAATGCTATTTAAATATATGGTTTCAAATAAATATTCCAAAAAATATCTTGAAAAAAGAATAGAAGAACTTTTAGATGAAGTATGTGCAGATAATCCATTGGATGTTAAAAATACTAATAAAGAATTAATAAGTATAAAATTAAAGGATCTTACAAAGGAAATAAATGTTCCAAATAAAATCCCTTATTCTGCTAGAGATAGAGAAGAATTTTCGCCAGAATGTAAAGATCTTCTCGAAAAAAGAATAATAAAATTAAGTAAAAGTCCTCATGCTGCACCAGCTTTTTATGTTGAAAATAATAATGAATGATATATTAATATTTACTAAACAGGATAAGAAAGTTCATCTTCAAAAACTATTAATAGTTTTAGAAAGATGTAAAGAAAAAGGGTTAGTTTTTAGTAAAAAGAAAGCAAAAATAGCTAAACAAGAAATAGAATTCCTTGGTTTACTTTTGGCTACTCAAGGAAAGTTAAAATTACAACCAAATGTTTTAGAAAAAGTAAATTTATTTCCCAATAAAATGGAAGATAGAAAACAATTACAAAGATTTTTAGGTCGTATAAATTATATTTCTGATTAGGAATTCTTAAAAAATATAACAGATTATACAAAAGATTTATTTTCTAAAATAAGGGTTAAAAAAGAAAGGAAATGGGAAGAAAATAATAGTATACAAATAGAAAAAATTAAAGAACTATGTAAAGATCTTCCAGAGCTTTATGTTCCAGAAGAAGATGACTATTTGATAGTCGAAACAAATGCTTCAGATATAACTTGGTCGAGATATCTAAAAGCTACGAAAGCTATTAAAAGCTCAAAACAAGAGAAAGAATCAATAGATTCTAAGTATTCCTCAAGGGAACTCCTTTATATATATATTTCAGGAACAATTAACCCGATAGAACAGAGGTATACAACGCATGAAAAGGAGACTTTAGCAGCAATCAAAACCCTTAAAAAATAGAAAATTGATCTTCTTCCAAAAGAATTTACTTTACGAACAGATTCTAGTTATTTAACAGGTTTTATTCGATATAATCTAAAGGTTTATTATAATCATGGTCGACTGGTAAGATGGCAATTATTTTTATTACAATATCCAATTAAGATTGAATACATTAAAGATGATAAAAATGTTATTGCAGATACATTGATAAGAGAATGGAGTTCGCCTACAATGCTTTAAATGAGGAAATCCATAAGTACGAGTAGGAGCTCGAACAGTGCAAAAATTGTCAACAAATCAAAGCACAAATCCAATCCCCCAAGAAAGCTATTGAAGTTATGTAGTCTACCCAAAAGACAAAACCATCAGAGTTCAGCCAGCAAAGCATGGTGAACACTGCAGAAAAATTTCAGAAACTAAAACAATCGCAGATATTGTTAAGAAATCCACTCAAGATAAAAAAATATTATGTAATATACAATGGACCTATGAAAGGAGTACACGATGCTTGGAAGAAAGCAGCACCATACACACATCAACCTAAAATAATTCATAAAGGAGGATTTTTATCATTAGAAGAAGCAAAAAAATCCTTCAAACAATATGAAGCTTAACATCCAGAGCAAATTTTAAAAAGAGCAAAAAAAGCTCCAATTCAAGCCCAAAGAACAGGAGTAATGAGAAGGGCTAAAATTAATGAAAAGAAAATGGTCTGTAGATTAAATCTCAGAAAAACCCTTAACTTAGTCCTAAATTGGACTGAAGGAAAATGAGCAATATTAGGATACTATCCTAGTGCCAAAGAACAGCTAACAAAGCTGGTTATATTTCCTGAAGCTTCACCATCAGATACATATCAATTTTTCCAGTATGAATTAATTGATACAATTCTGATTTTTAATGATTTAAAAGTTAATGAATTTCCTACAGGTTTCGTTGATGCAGTAAAAAGATTTAAAAATATGATTGACAATGTAAATCCAAGGGAAATATTCCTAAAATTTACAAACAGTCAACCTATTTTTAATGAAGAAGGAGAATGCTTGGTGCCAGCATACCAAGTAATTTTTATATCCGTATTTCCAGGCAATTTTCAACCAATTGAAGAAGTACAAGATTTGTCCATTTACAGTCATGAAGGAAGACTAGCAAGGGTCTTTGAAAGGACTCAAAAAATTACCAAGGAATTCCGCACAATGATAAATTATAAAAGCAGAAACACTCTGCTAGTTTCTAGCAAAAGAAACAAAATTGAAGAAAGAGAGATGAGACTTTTGGTAGAATTTGAATCAGCATTCTATAATTTGTCTGGACTATTGGAAAAGTTCCTTGAAGAAATAAAAAGGAATCTTTGTTATTTGATAAAAGACAGAGAGGACCACAAATGCCAGCTATTATACCTATCTATTATTCTCGAAGTACTTTTGGATTATAACAAAAGAGTTACGTTGTAAGACCTTTAAAGAGCTTGACATGCAAACTTATAAATAAGGTTATGTACCATTAATTTCTAAAGAAGACTAGTATAGTCTCATTAGGTGCCTCAAGGAAGTTATATACATTAAAGTTTGAAGTGTATAAGATTTTCTATGTTTTAACAGTAGCCTAGTGAATATTGAATTTGTACATTTACCATTATTGTGCATACTGTTAATATATATATATATATATATATATATATATATATATATATATATATATATAT
>JASCZI010272562.1:6180-30210 GCA_036250425.1 Stylosanthes scabra | reverse complement strand
ATATATATATATATATATATATATAAAGGGCTAACTTCAACCTCTCTTCATACCACCCACTGCACCCAAGCTAAAAAGACCTCTGCAGTGTGTGGCTCATCGCTTTAGCGAAATATTTGTCAGGGTCTATTCAAATGGAGTGCCGAGGGAAGGTCCGGATGGGGTGGAGTTCCATTCTCCGGATCAGGTTGTTTTTATGATATGGCACATCGAAACCCTGAGCGACCTAAAGAAGACGGTTCTGAGGAATATGAGGTTTCCTGAACGTACACCCATCATCAGGATGGCGTATAGATTTCTTGTTGTGCTACCTGACAAATCATGTCGTTACAGGTTGTTTAGACTCAGACACGACGAGCATGTCCAAGCGATGTTCGCAAGTCACGAGAGGATCCTGACAAATCAAGTGATGTAACTTAACGTTCAGATCCTGGATACGTGGACTGCCACGCCTGGGGTGGGTCCATCTGATCCGGCACCCGAGGTTGACGCACCCATGATGGCAGATCCGGTTGATGTTGTTCCTCCCCGGAACATACCGGAGAGTCTGATTCCAGCGACGAAGATCCGGGTGACACTGAGGGTGGCAGTTTCAGATCGGGTGATGATGAGTTTGTGTTGACTACACCAGTCGGTACTGTAAAACCCAAAAGTTTAATTAATCAAAATAAATAATTAAACTATTTAATTAATTTAAATAAATGAATTAATGTAATTAGAGCCCAAAAATTAAAAGAAAATGTTAATCTCGGAATTAGGAAATTTCGCTAAGATATTTGAATTCAGTAAATTTTTTCGAGTAAAGAAGGATAAGCCGCCAATTTAAGCTGCGTCGTAACCCGAGCGGTTAATTTAAGTGGGTACCAGCTTAGCGCCGTCGGGAAGAATATAAATTGAAAGTGAAGACATAGAAACGATCCTAAAATTATTTATGACAAACACAAACACCTATTTTAAAGATTTTGGCCCGAAGCAGGCCAAATATGTAAAATTACCAAAACACCCTCCTTTAATGAATGAAGGGCCAAGCCCTTATTTCCAATTTCATTCTCTTCTTCTTCGAAGAGAAGAGAGCTGAAAGAGAGAATGGAGAATGGTGGTGGTTACTATTCACCACCACCTTCAAACCACAACAACTTCCACATCGGAGCTTCCATTGCCGCATTGTTTGTGGCTACGCGAAGCTCATTCCTTCCTCTTCATTTCTATCCGAACAAACTAGTAAGGAATTCGAATTTCACTCCCCATTTTCGTGCTCTAAGATCTGCGAATTTTAGGATTTTGTGGGTGTTAAGTTTTTGTGATTCTTGTTGCTTTAGGGATGCTCAAGCTTGAGTATGAGCTAAGAATCACAATCCACAGCGTTGATTTAAGGTAAATGCAATCACACCCTTTATTTTAGTTAATTTCATGAACCCTAGATTAAGAAAATTGGGAATTTTGTGGTTATAGATGATGATTGGTGATGAATAGAGGTTAGATGAGCAATGAAAGAGATGATGGAACTCATAGGGGCAATGGGTATGAGAATGGGTGCTTGGAATGCTCAATGTTGTGAAAGAGCACCGTAGGTGTATATTGAGTTTGGAATCCAGGTACAGTTTAAGTTTCGATAATGTAAAATGTAATGTAGCATGATAACCTAGGCTAGTTGGACCTAGGATGAACCTTAAAAATGAATGAAAAGGAAAGGAATTAGGAAAAAGAAATGAAGAAATGTTAAGCATGCTAGAATATAGGATTAATGAACGATGAAAATGATTAATGAATGATAATGTTTGATGTTTGATGATTGATGAATATGTTTGATGTATGATGATAAATGAATGAATTGCTAAGTCTAATTTAAATGCTTGATGTATGCTGATAATGATTGTATGAAATGATGAAAATGTTTTGAGAAAAGACTTAGTACCTATGCATGAGATGGCTAATTAATGTCCCTAAGGTTGGACTATGAATGTTTTAAAGAAAGAAATGAATTTGAAGTGTATGGGAGTTTTGAACAGGTTTTAGAAAATGTTTCGGATTGGTAAATGAATGTTTTGGGTTTTTGACTAAAAACTATTTTTAGGCGAACTTCAGTGAACCATAATTTGATGTACGTTTCAAGAAAATGAATGAAAAATATACGGTTTCAAAGCTTGTTTTAAAGGTTAATGAATGTTTTTTAAATGGATGAATATGGCTATGTGAGTAAAAATATTTGAGTGTTTAAAGTTTGAAGAAAAAGTTTGATTTTCTGCAAAGTATAACTTTGTTGTAGTGAATCGATTCACCCTGCAATGAGTCGATTCACTGGACATATAATTTTGAAGAAAATGAGTTTTTTTTTTTTAAGCTTGAAGAGTCGACTCAGCTTTCTTACGAGTCGATTCAAAATTGATCCGTAGAGATTTTAAGTCCCAGGGAATCGACTTAGTCCCCCTGTGAGTCGATTCACCTGAGTTGTTTTCGAAAATGAAAATTTTCTTAAGTGTGAAGAATCGATTCTAAGGGATATAAGAGTCGATTCATTTTTTATTTGAATTGAAAATAAGATTTTTAAGTTATAGGGAACCGATTTAACTATGGTGGAATCGACTCAAGCTTTCAAGTTTAAAGGTTTTCAAGCTTTGAGAATCGACTCAGGATATGCCAGAGTTGATTCAATTTAGAATAGATTTCAAAATTTTGAGACTTAGTCTCCAGGGAGTCGATTCACTCCAATCCGAATCACTGGGTAGAAAACTTTGTTTTCAAATATTTAAATGTAAAGAAATGAG
Organism: Stylosanthes scabra; assembly: GCA_036250425.1. Taxonomy (NCBI): domain Eukaryota; kingdom Viridiplantae; phylum Streptophyta; class Magnoliopsida; order Fabales; family Fabaceae; genus Stylosanthes; species Stylosanthes scabra. The sequence goes on along the minus strand of JASCZI010272562.1, from coordinate 27,445 downwards.
TTCCTCTACTCCCTATACTTAATTACATCTCATGTATAGTGTTATGCCTCGAGAGTGACCCTTTTAAGATGATGAATGATGAAAACCCCTGGTTGGTCCTCTTGAGATGTATGAAGAAGTGATATACGTGAGTCAGGAAGTGAATGAGGGGATCTTTCAGGATCATCTTTCCTGCTTTTGATAATAGCCGACTCTCAGGCATATGAGGCGTAAAAGGAACGCCAATGTTGTAAACAAACAACGCATTTTTTATCAAATGGAAATCCCCAGATGATGAAACTTATATATAGCGCTGGGGCGTAAACGAACGCCCTCGGGGATGTGCGTTCTGAGAGTGATCCGGGATATATACTGGATCGGTCGGGTTGGCTATTATAACCAACCAAAAGAGCTCATTAGCCATAAGGCCATGCATTCATCATATGCATTTGTGTGATATTGTTTGGTGTGAAATTGTTTGTTTTATTTATATGCTAATTGTATAAGTGACTTGTAATGAATGTTTGTGTAAATTGTATGTGTTTGCAAATCTTTGACGTTCCTCACAGTTGGCATGGGAATGTCGCTGTGGGCGCGATGTTAGATCCAAAAGTAAGTTATAGAAATGAAAATAAGGTGTAGTGAAAGTTTAAAGGAAAGGAATGTAAGGTAAATAACCCTAGAATAAAAGATTGAAATGATGATGAAAGAAGATAAATGTAAATGATATTAGGTTAGAATAAAGTTGGTAAATTCTAAGTATGAGGAAAGGGAAATTAAAGGAGATTAGTAACCCTTTAAGTGTTAAGAATGAATTAATGATGATGAATGAAAGGAATAGAATGAGAGAAATAACAAAGTAAGGAAGAGATTACTTAAGGAGATATAAAAAGGAAAGGATTAAGGAAAAGCGATGTGAGGAATAAGAAAACCCGAGTGATTGAGTAGGATCGCCTTGTAGGATCCTGCTAGCTTATCTTATATAGTATCAACACTTTTACTGTACTGAGAATCTAGTGGTTTGGGATTCTCACCCGTGCTATTTCTCATGTTTTCAGATACAGGTTCGAGTTTTGGAAAGCATGCGAAGTATTGTTTATTCCGATGTCTTAGAAATTTTCCGCTTTGTTTTGATGAATTGTCAGTGTATATGTCTTATGGAGAATTAGAAATGTTATAGGGTTAAGATACTACATAAGTATGTATATGAAGTATTTTGACCTAAGCTTCGCAGGTTATGTGGTGAGTCATTGAACCATTGGCGATATATGTATTATATATATTCATGTATAAAAGAAAGTTTCTATATCTCTTGGTCTGTGGCTCTATTTTATTAAGCAAGTATAATTATATACCAGTTTTAAAATGTTCGTAATTATATATATTATATGATGAGGATGTAGTAATGTCTTATCATCCGATAATTATGTACGCGTCATGGTTAGCGGATATTAGGGTGTTACAGGTACTCAAGGTTCCTGCCCATCTCGTCAATTGTTAGAGCCACGTATGAGCGACTTCAGCAGCTATGGGTTCGGAAAGGTCAGGAGGCTCATGCACAGTTGGCTGCTGGGGCACTGTGGTCGCAGCACTTGCTCGCAGTAATTTATGAGAGTCGTTCATCCCTTCAATTCATGCGTGTTACGCACTGCGATCAGAGAAACTTAGCGTTCTTTGTGGAGGACGGTAAGCCAAGACATATGTAGGGACACCGTGTAATGCTTAACGCTCAAACATGTGACTGTGGCGAGTTCCAAGCATTTCATTACCCGTGACGGCATGCGATTGCTGCCTGTGCATCGGGCGGATTAGAGTGGGGGGCATATGTTGACCCGGTTTTCACCGTCGCGAACCTGTTCAAGGTTTATGAGATGGAGTTCCCCCTATCCCGGACGAGAATTTGTGGCCTGAGTGGAAGGGGTCGAGGCTGTGACCAAACTTGCAAATGAAGCAAAAGACAAAAGGACGACCGGTATCCGCTCGTATTAGAAATGAGATGGACATGTTTGAATGCCCAGAAAAGAAATGTGGGATCTGCAAGCAGTATGGACACACGAGGAGGGGTTGCCCCAACGCCCTTGCGGGTGCGGATTGATATATTGTTTTAGGATGTTCGTTTGATTAATTCTTATGTAATCGTGTTTGGACTCGTTTTTAGTTTCTTTTTCTTCCATAGTTCATTGCGTTGTTTGTTTGCTTTCGTTTGTATTTTCCTCTTTGTGTGTATATTATGTAGTAGTCTAGTTTTTAGTTTTATTTATAAAAATCAAAAATTCTTATGACTACCTATTATTATTTTTTGTTAACAGTACCAGAGCTAGTTTTTTGTTTTTTTTACAATATATATATATATATATATATATATATATATAAACAAATAGCATTTATAATATTATCTATATAACATCTATAATTTCTTATACGGTAATACTACATGTATCATTATACACCTTTATACATCCCATTTATAACACAGAAAAATGTAAATATTAGCAAAAAAATGTTTATATTTTTCTGTGTTGTAAATAGAATGTATGGACGTGTACAGTAGTACTACACGTAGATTAATTCTTTCATATATATATCTTATAAAATATTTAATAATAATATCCAAAAGAAAAAGTATAGGGAGCATATGAACTAGAAGCCCATGGGAACCCAGCCACCAAAATCCTATCTCTTCCTTTTCTTCCTTTCTTTCTCCTTCTACTGGTGCCGCCACCGCCACTACGTCATCACCGCGCCACCACCCGATCTTCTTCTTCTCATTGCGCCACCCACTGCCACCCACGAGGCGATTCAGGTGCAGCAGCAGGCTTTGCCTGTAACCTCCTTACGCGACTCTGTCTCTGTCTCCACCTTCTTCTTCACATCGCCGTCCTTCGTAGATCTGTCTTCTCTTTTCTTTTTTTTTCCCTTCTTCCTCTTTATTGTTATTGTTGTGGTGGTAGTGGTGTTGCGGTGGTGATGGTGGTAGTGGTTAGATGATTGTTGTTGTTATGATGGTGGTGGTGGTGGTTAGATGATTGTTGTTGTTGTGGTGGTGTTGGTGATGGTGGTGGTGGGGTAACTGTTGGTGTTGGTGTTGTTGTTGTTGTTGTGGTGGTGGTCATATGATAAGTTTCGTCAGTTTCGGATGATAATTTTAGTCAGTTTTGGATAATAACTTGTCTTAGGTTCGGATGATAACTTTGGTTAGTTTTGGATTATAAGAACTTATTGGCTCCCTAATGTTGGTTCCGTAGCACTGTTGTATCCAAAATTTATTATTTATTATATTTTCATTTTATAAATTACTAACCAATTTTTACATGTTATTTATTAGTAGGTATTCATTTATTATTTTATTATATATTAGAGTAACGGACTCTAGTCACAAAAAAGAATAACATACTTTTTTTTTTTAATTAAGATGTACACTTAATTGTTGATTAAATATGTATTGTTGTTTACGTAGCATTACTTAAAACAAATCACGTCCTCATTTTACCAACTACAAAATTGATTTATGATATTATATAAATTATATTCAATTAATCATTTTTGGGGTCAAATTACACCCTAATACACATACCCTTCTTTTATGAGTTTCATATAACCATTTTTTAAAGTGGCTAGTATGGTGAAGTGGAAAAAAAATGAAGAGAATGAAAAGTAATCAAATTTAATGGATCAAAATGATTATAAGTCTTGTCAAAGTTTACATTCACACATTAATTTAATTGCTTATTATTCTTCTTTTCATACTCTTTATCTTTTTTCTATTCACTAAAAAATTATCATTTTTTGAATTCGATCTACATCCTAAATAAAATATACATAAATACCACTAAACCAAGCCTTGCAAGGCTTCAATTAATTAAGGAAAAGTTATCAAATCTATTCATAAAAAATAAAAATACTGACAAATCTATCCACAAAAGAAAGAAATTAATTTTATATCATGAAAGATGGAATTTGATAGACAAAACTAACCAAATCTTTAAAATTTATTTAAAATTCCTGAATACCTTCTAATTTAAATTAATTCTAGTTTTAATTTTACTACCCCAAATCCCTAACTTCCATCCCAAACCCTTCTTTACTTTCAGGAACTGCTCCACCACGGCCTTGCATGCGGGAAATTGGTTTGAAGGTGCAACTTCTCAAATCTGGTGTACCTCTAACACAACAGTGATCTCCATCAACGCCAAGGCGGAGTGGTATTGCGAAGTCATCGATTCCTTTCTCTAATAGAATCGCGAAAGAGAGAAGAGCACATTATATATGAATGCATCTATAAAACAAAAGTAAAAAAAAAAATCTATAAAAAACAAGACAAATAATGGAAGGAATAAATATTAGCAGTATATATAAGTAACAAATATTTACCAAGGATTCTTTTCAATGAGCATATGGAGGAAGTAGTCTAAAAAAACCCTTTTGATGCCAAATTCCTAAAAAAATATTAATATATCAATTATAGCAACCAAGAGTAACATAATGAATAAAAATAAAATAACATATGACACCAAATTGAATAAAAAATGAAATGGAATAAAAATGAAATAGCATTAACTGACAAAGTGAATAAAAAATGAAATGGAATAAATCACCAAATTGAGATTTGAGACATGATATATACCTTGAGTTTAAGTTATCTCAATTCTCACATTAGCTTAAAAAATAAGACAATGCTTCTTATGTGTTCCAGTATTGGGAGTACCTAGTACAATTATATAGTATATATAAATCAAGAACACTTTTCATAGATAATCAAATAAAATAACTAATTCTATAAATTCTCTAATCCAAAATGAAAAAAAAAAACTACCTTCAACATTTAATGTCTCTTACTAAAAAAAAGATTGGAAAAAGAAGATGAAATATATATAAGTCTTTGAGTGAGAAATCATCTAACCAAAAGTGAGGGAGTGAGTGAGCAGCAGTAGCAACAGAAAACTAAGGGAGTAAGGATTAGAGAAACTAACTAGTGTTTCAACTTTCAAAGAAAGTGAGGGTGCGAGATGGAGTGTTGAGAGAGAAGATAGAAAGACTTCTTCAATAAGTTAATCAAATGGAAGATGAAAAAATAAATGTTACATTTTGTTGTAAAATTAATTTGTTGAGGGGGGCCAACATTTTAAGAGAGGGGGCCACGTTCATGATTTTTTTTCAGTCTTGCTCTTTTACAAAACCCCCACCAATATACTAGTAGCTGCCCCTGTTGTTAAGCATTATGGTGTCTATATTCACGCTTGATTCATTTGTTTTATTTATGTAATGCATCACTGTAATGCTGAACACATGTTGCTTTCTTGATAGTTAAATACAACACTGGTCTGCTTAAGCAAGTGTCAGGCATTCGAATTTCACCTTGTGCATGCAACAACTCATTTGCCAGTAACAAATTCTTAAATGAAGTTCAGATCTGTAAAAGATTAGTCATTAGCCTGTCGGGTTAAGGGATACTTGGGAAACAAAAAAATTCAACACTTTCATAAAATAGAAAAAAAAATTCAAAAATTAAATTTTATGCTGAATTTTGTTATCTAGTATTCTACTATATAAGAACTGAGATTTTGTTTAAATACTATGTCAGTTAATCCTAATTATATATACTAGTTTCTTTGTTTTTAATGGTAAATAATGTATTATTATTTATTCAAACAATGGTAATTTGCGAAATAATTTTAGAAAAAGTGAGAATAAGAAAAAAAACCTATTTTTCACTATTTTTGAGTATTAACTTGAGGAAACAATAAATTTGGTGCCTTTGAAAAGATAATAATTAAAATAAAATAAATAATAATTCTATATGTATATTTATTTTGTCCAACTAAATTCAATTAAGTTATTTACTCATTTATTCTCTGCCAAATAAATAGTTATTTTGATATAAAATATAAGTTTATTTCAATGTTATATTTGTATTATTTAACACAAAAATAATTTTTTATTTGGTATAAAAATAAATAATTTAATTTAACTAGGTGATCGTATATAGTATGAGTTGTGATAGAGAGTCCTAACTCATTAGTCTAGTTATCCTCCTAATATTTAAAAGATAAAAAATTTAATTATAAATGTTACTTTTTAAAAATATTAAAAATATAAAACTTTCCATATATAGAAATTAAGAGAATAATTAGATTTATAACTTAGCATCAGTACCATAAATCATTTCTCATTCGTAGGGGTGAATATGGGTATGGATAGTCCAATTACCAGATTAAAACCAAACCAATCCAATTATATCGATTCTATATCCGACAGGAAATCGGGATCAGATCCGAACCAATCCGACCATAATTGGTTCGGGTATTGGTTTTGATGTCGTGATACCCGAACCAATCCGATTATCCAATTAGGATTATAATAATTTAAAAAACAATAAAGCATAATGATATATATACAATTTTATTCTTCCTAATTCAAATTATTATATTTATAGTCATCAAAATAATTTATTATATTTATTAAAGTATAAAGTTGATAATATATTATTTTTTATTAATTTTATTATTGTTATTTATTATTGACATAAACATTTTTTCATTTTTTTTCCAAAGTTTTATTTTTAATCAGGTATCCACTTAAACAAATCAATCCAACCTGGATTTAATTGGTTCGGTTTGGTTCAGATTCACTTACTAAAAGTTTTAAATTCAAACCAACCCAAATTAATTAAAATTTAATCGGTTCGATCCAACCCGTGCTTAAAAAAAAAAAAAAAAATCTTAGGGTCCGTATTGTTGGCGTTCAGCAGCAGTGCAGCACAAAGAGAGCGCGTTCAAAAGTGTTAGCATTACACATTTTCGCTTTTTTCTACTCACTCTTCTCCCTCGCCGTTTCGTTCGTTCAATGACGGATCTCAAATATAACTAAACCAGAAACCCCTTGACATTAGTATTAGATCACAAAACAGAGAAAAAGAAAAGAAAAAAAAAAGAGAAGAAGAAGAAGAAAATGGTTCGGGGACTATTGAACAAGCTCGTCTCTCGCTCCCTTTCCGTCGCCGGAAAATGGCAGCACAACCAGCTCCGCCGCCTCAACATCCACGAGTACCAGGTTCTCTCCTCTCTATATCACTCTCTCATTTTTTCGACAACTTCAAATCTAATTCAAATTTCGTCGATTATTATTTGCAATTTTAGGTTTAGATTTCTCGTTTGATGCTTTACGCGCACCAAATTAACAATGGAATTGTAATCGTAGTTAAATTATTCGGAATATCGCTGAATCGTTGTTTAGTATGATGAATCTGCGGCTTTTTTAATGGATCGAGCAATCTGACTGATGGAAATGACTACGGAATTTAATTTAATGTATATTTATTTATTTATTGATTGAAAATAGGGAGCGGAGTTGATGAGCAAGTACGGAGTGAATGTTCCGAGAGGCGTAGCTGTTTCCTCTGTTGAAGAGGCAAGGAAGGCTATCAAGGATGTGTTCCCTAATGAAAGCGAGGTAGATAAATAACGCTATGATACATTTTTTCTGTAGAGGAATTTCTTTCTCTGACATGAGATTATTGATAGTGATGCTTTATAATTACTTCTCGTGGTTATTTATAGTCTTGGTTTATCCATCAAATAAAAGGAAGATAATTAGGAAGATGTGAGTTATGATAACCATTGATGTTTTCACATAAACTGTGAAATTGAAAGTGAATGTTTAGTTTCAGAATTTGTGTGATTGTGTCCATTTTCTTCTTTCAGTACTAAACAAAAAGGATTTATTTGGTTAGATTGTAAGATAACTATCCCAAAAGTCAAAACTACAATGGCATGTGATTGCTTGTTGGTGTTATAATGACACTAATACTTTAGCATTGCATCAAAATTGATCTTCTTGATAATAGTGTATCATCTTGTTTGCTTTTGGATTCCCTTTTCTTTGTGAGGATTTTTTATGGAAAAAATTAAGAACAACCAGTGCTTTGTGTTGTTTTAATAATTGATATAAAGTGTTGACATGTACCCTTTACCATTCAACAGCTCAGATTGATGGATTTGCAAACTCAAGTAATTTAATAGCTGAGCTGTTTAATTGTGAATGGTGTAGAGTAATGGCTTTTCTTACTCTAAAATAATCTAACAATTCCTCTTATTATAGAATAATAATAAGTTAATAACATGCGACAACAAGTGATGTGATTGGCATTGTTGTGCAGATTGTGGTTAAGAGTCAAGTTTTGGCTGGTGGACGAGGCTTGGGAACTTTTAAAAATGGTCTTAAGGGTGGAGTGCACATTGTTAATGCTGACCAGGTTGAAGATATTGCTGGTAATTAATGTTCCCTCTGATGTTACTCCCCAAAATAAACATTTTCTTTTGCTTGTATTTGAATTTATAAGGGCATGGCCTTTGATGTGGTAATCTCCGTCAATAATTTTAATATTATGCTCTTGTTTTAGAGTTGAATTCATTTCGGATGGATGTAAATAGTGGTATTATTATTTTGCAGTGGTTATAGTTATTGGCATTGTTATTATTTCAGGGAAGATGCTTGGGCAGATACTTGTTACCAAACAAACTGGTCCTCAGGGAAAACCAGTTAACAAGGTTTGAATTTTGAAATATATTTGATCATTATCCACAATTATTTTTTCTGCAAATATCTTCTCATTTGCTGTATTCCTGTATATGTCAGCAATTTTCATCTCTAGACAATGATATTTATATATGTTATAGAGTGGCATCAGCCTTGTCAGATAATTAATACTTTGTGGTGTCTGATTTATTTTATTTATTTATTTTTGCCAAAGTTGCATTGTTAGAGCACATAGGTTCTTATATTTTATGTTTGCAGGATGAACCAAAAATGTTCATGTTGCCCATTTAGCAATTAGCATATGATCTGGTAGTGTGTATTTAGTGGTTGGATTGGTCACCTGGACATGTTCATATTCATATGTGCTATATAGTGCCAGAAATGTGCTCTCTGTTTGATTCTATACATTTGTTGTATTAATAATGCATGTAAAATTTCATCTTAGCTTGACATTGCAATTTATTTTATATATTGTAATCAGTCATTGTTGCTCAATTTCTTTAAATTGCATCACATTTCTATTTAAGTGGTATTGATGAAATAATAATTACCCACCAATACACAATTTGATGAGCACAATATACCCAATGAGAGCTGTTGTTTTATTTTGAAATGTTCAAATTTTTTATGCACAATCATATATGAAAGGATACACATTCCTGCTGGATGGATTTATTCTTTGATATTTCTAATTGTCTGTTTTCTACAGGTTTATTTGTGTCAAAAACTGGCACTTGTGAATGAGATGTACTTTTCTATAATCCTGGATCGTAAGTCTGCTGGTCCTGTAAGTATTCTGTACCATTTGCTTATATTTAGTGTGCGTTATTTGTTAAGTGTTAAACCCTTAAAACTTCTTTAAGGTGTTTATGTATCTGAATTTCAATTCTTTTTCCTTTATTGGTTTTGCAGCTTGTCATTGCATGTAGTAAGGGAGGAACCAGCATTGAAGACCTTGCAGAGAAATACCCACACATGATTATAAAGGTCTATTACTCTTGGCATTTCTCATAATTACTAAAATTTTCTGTCTAGCTAGTATATTTTCTTTGCCTGATAACCTGATGGGCCCCTTCTTTCTAGTAGGTACCAATTGATGTTTTTAAAGGAATTACCGATGAAGATGCTGCAAAGGTGGTTGATGGTTTGGCTCCCAAAGGAGCCGATAGAAAGAAATCTATTGAACAAGTGAAGAATTTGTATAATCTTTTCCGCAAAACTGACTGCACTCTTTTGGAAGTAAGCACATGGAATGTCCTATATTTGTTTTCAATATATTATTTTAAAACAAATATGTACACTAATGACAGTCAAATCAAATATCTTGGACAGATCAATCCTCTAGCTGAAACTGCTGATAACCAGTTGGTTGCTGCTGATGCTAAGATGAATTTTGATGATAATGCTGCATATCGTCAGAAAGAGATATTTGCTCTCCGTGATACATCTCAAGAGGATCCTAGAGAGGTTTACCTCTGTTACTTTGTATCTTACATTAGCCCCTACACATAAAACCGTATTGTTTTTATCACTTGTGCAGCTCAAGTTGGCTATACATTTCTTTTATTCCGATATTGATGATTTTGTTTGTATTTGTTTTTATTGGCAATGGCTGTCTTCTCAATATCTCTTGGTGCTTTTTTGTCAAGTCCTTTCTATGTTCATTATTTCTCATCACTTGGTATGTACTGTGTGTCTGTCTTCTTTGAACAGGTGGCTGCTGCAAAGGCAGATTTAAATTATATTGGGTTGGATGGAGAAATTGGCTGCATGGTGAACGGTGCAGGGTTGGCAATGGCCACAATGGATATAATTAAATTGCATGGGGTTACTCCTGCCAATTTTCTGGACGTAGGTGGCAATGCCTCTGAAGGCCAGGTAATGTTGAAAGATCGCCCTTCCTATTGTCTTGGTCTTACCGTCTTAGCTCCACTTCTTTATCAAGATAATTGATTCTTTTGTCCTTAATACCATTAATCTGCTGGTGCCTTAACCTGATCATTATAACAAATAATGACATGTTTGGATTAGCGTTTGAAAATGGATATTGGCACACGTGTACTTTTGTGGAATTAATTTTGATTAAAATTGGATTGATGTTAACGTGATTTTGAGAAATTTCCATATTGTTTGGATAATGCTAGCCAAAATTACGTTAGAGTGTAAAATTACTAAAAGGATATAATTTATATCATTCTTTATATTATTTTGTAATTTATTTTTTACAATCAAATGAAATATATTTAAAAATCTAAATACTATTTTACGGTTAAAAAAAATTATATTATGCAATTTTTAGAAGATATCAAATTACCATTAAGATTTATTTTAAGTAAAATTATATTATTTTGTCAATTTATTTAGAACTATTAATATTATTTAAAAAATCTAAGCATGTACATATGAAGATAAAGGCAATTTTGACTGTCTAATTTTATTTAATAAAATATGAACAGTAGTTGGATGAATGCCAAAGTAATAAAAACCTGCTCTGGCGTAACATGGATTGGTAAACGGAAAAAAATTTGGAAGTGAAAACATCCAAACACTTATTTTATGGAATTCAAGAAATAAAAAACACGTTTGATAGATGAAATGGCTAACCAAACAAGCACGGGATTTGTAAAAAACATTTTGGCTTTATATGTACTTCAACATGTTTTAGCGAATCATTTTAATGAACCATAAGAAAGCGTAGGTATTACCTTGAAAGAATTCCACATTGCAATATTTATGTGTGTATATATTCCAATTTTATAAACCAGGTGGTTGAGGCATTTAAGATATTGACTGCTGATGACAAAGTAAAGGCTATTTTGGTTAACATTTTTGGTGGCATCATGAAGTGCGATGTTATTGCAAGTGGAATAGTAAATGCTGCCAAACAGGTATGTAATCTCATGTCATCTTCGATGGGCAAACTGTCACAAAGAGGAGGCAAAACTTTTGAAAAACAGTTTTATCTTTTGGCGTCATAAGATTGAAATGAAAAAGGGTCTCTATGAAAATTTGCTGTTGCTGCTGCTGCTGTTTCCTCCCTTTTAAAAAGAAAAAAATTGCTTATTTGCTGCTTTAGATAATGGTTATTATTTATTTGAGATATTGGAAAACCCGAAATGAACTCCAGAAAATCATAGTCTTTTCCATTGGAATTAACTTTTTGACAGTGCAGTTTTTGAAATATGTTAAAGAAAGAAAAAATTATATATCTAGGGATAGTTAAATAGAGCAAAAATAGTATTGTGATTTTTTAAATTAAATAGAAGTAGGATTAAATTCCGGTCTTCATATAACATTCACTTGCTATTTTTTTCAAGGTTCAACTAAAAGTACCAGTTGTGGTTCGTCTTGAAGGCACCAATGTTGATCAAGGAAAGAGAATTTTGAAGGTAAATCTTAGAATTAATTGATGTACATAGATATCTATCCTATTAGAAAAGAAAGCAAGAATGTTCAAGTGCATATTATGTTGATAATCTTTTGATGATTTAACAGGAAAGTGGCATGGAACTAATAACAGCGGAAGATTTGGATGATGCTGCACAGAAAGCAGTGAAAGCTTACAAATGAAGGGTTATTTTTGTCCAAATTTAGCATTCAGTTCGATCACAATTTTTTCTTTCTCGTTAAGCCCTTATTTTGATGTTAAGGGAATTGGTGCAAGCTTATTTTGATGATAAGGGACTTATAAACCCGTTTGTGGTTATCAAAGCGATTCCAATAAGAGTAAGTGACACCCACATTGTTGATTCAAGTGGTTGCCATTTGGCTCCCCTCTTACAAATTCTAAAATACGTCTTTCTTGTCTCTTCTTTGCCAATAACACTTAGACACGTGTCTTTTCATGTTGGACATTGTGAAACTTGTGATTCATCAAAGTCCTAAACCCCTGGCTTAGTGACGCGCATTCATATTTTTATTAGATTTGACAAGACTAATTTTATTAGCCATCTAAATTTGCAAGCTTGTTAAGGCAAACCTCTGGCCTCTGGGTACTCGACTTTTATGTGAGATGTGGTTCTTACAAATTCATGTCTAACATGCGGTGGATTGATTTGATTTAGAGGATCTTGTGATAACTAATATTTTCACATTCTAGATATGAAAAAGTCAATGTTAAAAGTGCATTACTACTTATGGAGTTTTAAAAGCTCAAACAAAACTATTTTCTCTAGAAAAAATTTGATTTTAACCGAAGGCAAAATAATAAAACTCATTTGGTTCAAGTTGTATATCAGTTGAAACCCTAAATCAAATATATGAACCCCTAGGATCCAACTATTATATATCATACGCTTATATATGTGAATATGTCAGCTAAAAATACATTGAAAAGCTTAGTTAAAATACCAACATTACAGTTATTTTATCTCCAAGAAAGTAGGAATCATGAACATCTTCAAAAGCTTATGTTATCCAATCATGTGGACAATATTCATTGTACAAAATGACTTGTTAAGTTTAGAAACCTTTCAACTTGATTTCCTACTTTTCCTTATTCGCATTCTCATTGTCACACCTAAAATTTCGACCTACTTCTGGTTTTGGTTGACTAGGAAAATCAACAAAGCAAACAATTGCCATCGAATCAAACCAAGTTAAACATAGTTATGCATTCCTTAGACAGATTTTTTGTTTGCTAGATTCCTAAAACAAATCTGTCAAAAACTACTTTAGGTTTTTGAAACCAATTTTTCTCTTTCTTCAAGTGACAAAGAAACAAAAAAATAACCTAAACACAACCCTAATTTCACATTAATTAATTGATGGGTACTCTCCGAGTTTTTCCTCCAATTCCAAGACACATAAAATCTTGAGGTGTTGGCCCTTTTTAATTAAAAGGGAAGAACTTTAATGATTGGCTGGAAATTCAATAGTAGAAAAAAGTTCTTTCCTTAAATTTGCTCTCATCATGGCTCTCAAATTTAATGTTGGATTCATATCTTTTATGTTAAAGAGTATCATCAAAGTATAGGGTTTATAAATTGAGGAGAAATTTCAAGTTATTAGATATTTGATGAGCATGTCTTCAACTTCAAACAACAAGGTCAAGGGACTTCTTAAGGGCCTTAGATACATTTCTCATATGTTCGGTAAGTAAACCTCTTGATGTAATGAATCATTGCAAACCCCAAAAGAAAATTTTAAAAAATTGTAAAAAAAAAAAATTAAAAAATTAAGAGTTTGCTAACAAATAGATTAGAAATGCCACTTATTAAAAATAAAAATTTTTAAAAATGAGTGCATTCCAAATGCTCTTAAACCTTTAAGAATTTGTGATGAAAACTCTTTTTCTTGACTTCCTTAACAAGTGCCCTTGACTAACATTTTGTATATATTTTAATTTAATGTCATTTAAACATATTAAGAAAATCTTGATGATATTTTTTCCCTTAGATTTTGTTATTCAAACACTTTCTTCTAACAACTCTAGAGATAACTTATTATATTATGTGGCTTCATTTAGAAATAACTTTTTTATTCACCTTTTCTTTTCTTTTTCTTTTTTCAATTCACCCTTCTATATAATCAATTAAATAAATTCTATTGGCAGAAACTGATGCTACTAAAGATAAAGAAATACAAATTGGATATCCCACAGATGTAAAGCATGTGGCTCATATAGGATGCGATGGTCCCTCTGTGAATTCTCCTAGCTGGGTAATTATCAACTTGCTAATTTGAATACCAAAAACATAAATGTACTTGCTAATTTTATAGAATATTAATTAATATTCGGCTTAAATAAGATTTTAATCTTATGAATATATTTTTCTTCTTTTGGGTTATATGATATATTTTTTATCAACTAGCATTTAAAAGTTGTTTTGTCATGGTTTTCGTTAGTTAAATGTAAAATAAAGTAAACAAACTGTAAAAAAAATATAAATTTTACTGAACTGGAATAATTTTAGAAGATATATTAGAAACGATAATACCATATGTACCACTGTATATTTTCTTACACCCTATTTACAAAACGAAAAATATAAATATTAGCACAAAAATTTTATTTTTTGTGCTGATGTTTACATTTTTCCATATTATAAATGAGGTGTACAATGGTACACGTAGACTAATTCTATTAGCAATATTAATCGGCTTGGTGATTACATAGCGTTTAATGCTCATAATAATATTTTTAGGGAAAAAGAAAAGAAAAACTCTTAAATAAAGCAATATTTGGCTTTCTAAATTTCGGAAACTTATATTTTCTTTACTACCTAGCCCTAGCATGTACCTGAAATAGTTGTATTTGTTTAAATAATTAACCATATTTTCTGTAGTTTTGTTGGATCTGGCTAAAGACACTTGTTAAGGATATTACAAATATAAATAATTTTTTTTTAAAAAGATGTAAATTTAGTGTAATTTTGAAATTCTATATACATTCAATATATTAGAAAAATTATAATTTTTGTGTTTCATTTATATCCTTCTCAAAATTTCTTTAACAAAAGGAAATGATTTTCAGATGAATGAGTTCAAACATTCTTCTCCAGGGTTGGCATCATCGCCTCTTTCCTCCGACGATCATCAAAATAGAGAACAGGATAATTCAACCAACAACCAAGGTAAGAATTTTTCTTTTTCTTCCACAAGATTTTGAATTTTTTTTGTTTGACTCCCAAACTTGTAAATTTGCTATTATCTCTTAGAGTTGAAATTAGATAAACCTAACTCAACCCCAAAAACTAATACATGGAGTGAAAAATATTTCACACATATATACACCATATCTTTCGTAGACGTGAGACTTGTAATATTATCTAATTAAATAATCTCTAAAAAGAAAAATGTTAACTGTTAAAATTTTTAAAAGCCTACAAGAATGACTAGTTTTGTTAATAACAAAAATATTTTTCAATTATTTAAAATCATGACAAATATGCATTTTTGTCAGGTGACTTACAAAACAAAAAATACTCATAGTTGAACACTTTGTCACGTTTTAAAATAATTTAAAATTATTTTTATTGTTAATAAAATTGAGAGTTATTTTTGTCGGCTCTTACTCATAAAACAAATATACATAAATATTAAGTGAGAAAAAAATTATGTTATACTAATTAATATTTCTTTTTGCTAGTAACCATATTAAACAAAGGAGAGAATAAATGAAGATAGAGAGTAGTATTAAAAAAAATGTCAATAAGTGTAATTTTTGTACGATTACTACTTTTAAGTTACCTAAAATGAAATTTATTTAGTAATTTTCTTAATTTGTGTATCACTACAGTTTTTTTTGTTTTCAAAAGCTTGAACAGATAGGAAAAAACATATAAATGTTTTATCTCTAACGCATTCTCATGCAAAGCCTCTTTTCTTTTTAGGGTTTAACAATGATCAAACGATATATATTTAAGTTATAAAAACTCTAATATCCTATTATAATATCACTTCTCCTAAAAGTTTAAAGTTGATAAAAAGAGAACACAGATATCACATTTCTAACTATTATAACTAATAATCATATATTTAGAACCAGACGGAATATATTGAGTTAAAGAGTATGCATGGAACTTTTAAAAATATAGAAATAAAAGGGCAACATCATATGGTTAGAAGCATTTCTCAAAATTTAAGGACTATGGTTGTATAATTCAAAATTAATGAATATCACCCATCTATTAGACTATTACAAGTTTCTTGATAATTTTACAATACTATGGGAATTCATTTCTTACATAGTTCCTTCCTTGTCATTTTAGTAAAATAAATTTGCCTAAAATATTTTTCACTTTTTTTTTGGACTAAAAATATTTTTCACATTTTTTTTACAATTTTTTTTTGGGGGTGGGCTTGATTTCTTACACTTCTCTTTTATCTTTTTTGGGTATAATGGGATTTCTTACACTTCTAATGTATGCGTATATTACCCCCGATGCATTTAGATAAAGCGACAAAGAAAAAGGAATCATCAGACAGGCCTAGGCAACCAAGGAAGTCTTCAAAGCTCAAAGAATCTACTTCTAATGGGCTTAGTACGGCCCAACAAGGAGATGAAGAGTCAACAGGAAGTGGCCCACTGGAGATTCCAAAGAAAGCTAGAACAAAGAGGTCAAAAGATGCTAGTGGGTCAAGTAGGCCTAAAACCAAGGACCAATCTTCAGAACCAAGTAACTTGAATTTTGACTCAACAAAATGAGCCAATATGTAAGAGGAACAAATTATTGGGAGGAACTAGTTAGTGTCATATCTTTGAGACAACTTTACTTGGTATTAGTTAGTGTGTTGCATAGTAGAATTAGAACACATCCCTCTTGATAATCCTTTCATTTTATATATTATTATATCATTATGTGAGTTTCTTCATTTGATTAACTTACACCTCCTCCTTCTCTCTCTTCGTTTTTTTTTTTTTTCACTTCTAATTTCATAGAGTCTTGTATATTTTACACATTAATGGTATGTGATTATACTAATTAGTGAAAGTAGTTCAATTTTAGGAGTGTTGATAATATAGTTTTTTCAAAAGTTGAACTAAGACAGCACAAATCCATTTTTAATGATTTAGGAATGTTATAATCTGATAAAATTGTTAATAGCCATTACGTTTTAAAGGTTTTTTTTTAGGATAAAAGATAAATATATCTTTGATCTTTTTAAAAATGGATAAAAATGGCTCACACTTTGCTGAAATATTCACATGCCCCCAATCTTCAAGAAAAATAGATACTACTACCCCTCAGTTGGTCTAACCCAATGTGTGACCGTTATGAAGGTGTATGATGTGGCTGTCACTGGCCGTAATGGAGCTGGTACACATCAGACCTATAATGAACATTAGACAGCAAAACGAAGATGTTATTCCTCTTTTACATAAAAAATTCGAAATTAGGGTTTCATTCTCCCAAAGGAATCGACTTCGTTTTATTGTCTCTCATTTACGGGCATGGTCTGTACAGCGTGGCTCCGTTACGGTCAGCTAGGAGCCGTTAATAGCCACATCACACGCCTTCATAACGGTAACACGTGGGTTAAACGAGCGAAGGGGTAATATCCACTTTTCTCGAAGGTTGGAGGCATGTAGGCATTTCAATAAGTGGAGAGCATTTTTGTTCAATTTTAAAAAAATCAAGAGTATATTTATCTTTGATTTATTTATTTATTTTTTTAACATTTTCATTCTAAATTTGCTATTAGTGATTTCTGCAAAACACAAATCGTGACCATTGATTTTATTAATTATTTCAAATATCAAAATCAAAGAATGGATTAGAAGATTCACGGCAATTCACCACAATTCATATTTATACTCTACTTATATAAATCAAAAGATGATTTTGATTTTGTGTTACAAAGTTCAAATTCTAAACCTTAAAAAATAAGTAGTAACCACCTAAGGTGTACCAAGTGATGCTTTGAATGCAAATGAATTAGGGACTATTTTATTGTCATAAATCTTTTTATTACGAAAATATTTATGGAATAAAAAAAATTTGAAGTACACTTTTTGGTTCCTGGCTAAAACCAAAAGCATTCCTAACATTTTCTCTTTTTTTTTTTTAATTTAATTTTTGTTCCTAACAAAATGAACTTATATTAAGATTACTAACACAATAGATACTAATTTATTTGTTGAAGAAAAAGAAATAATAATAATAATAATAACAACAACTCTATGTTATAAAAGTCAATCAAGGTTTATAGTTTTATTATTTTTCCAAACAATGTAGATGTTCAAAATCTCAAGCTGATGTTTTCTTGCTCTCTAGATCTTGTGGCGTTTGTATTGAAGAATAATTCTAAGTATTAGTACTTCATTTCCAAGGATCAACACTGGAGAAACATGGAACCACAGCCATCACTAGAGAGTAAGAAATGGGGGGAAAAACCGGAAAAAAGAAAAGAAAAAGAGGGATAGGAGCTAAGCTGAAATCTCAAGATCATGTTAACCACAGCTGCCAATCAAAAAGTTCTAGAAAATGTAAATATTGTTTCTATGGCTGTCACTTCTTGGCCTGTGCCTGTGCTTGCGCTTGTGCCTGCGCCTGCATGAACGACCAATAAAAAAAATCAACTTTTGTATGAAAACAATCAAAGTAGTGTTAGAAACTAGAAAGATGTTTTGTTTTGGGGACACAAATATAAAGACAGTTATAGTTAAGCTACAAAGCGGTCTGTAAGATTGGCCACATGCACTAAAATAGCCACAAAATCCCAATTGCACCAATTATATTCTTGAGATTGGCAAAAATATATCACATTAGTCCCTATCAGAGTGATGAGGCACCTAACGGAAAAGGGCTGATAGATTAACGTGCTTCACTTTGCCAATCTCAGGCACATAATTGGCACAATTAGGATCTCACAGACTGTTCATGCAGCTAATCTGGAGTACCGCTTTGGATTTTAACTCGTGAGATGCTGGAGAGTGGAGACAGAGAAAGAGACTGGAATTTCTGACTCTGGTCACTTCTTGGGAGGACAAAATTGTGTCCCAGAACAAAAACATTTTGTTGTCTCCGTATCTCTCTCAACTACCAAACAGGTTTCTGCACACACTTTCTGTATGTGTCCCAAAAATAGTTTACATATGGAATGTTTCAGTAGCAAGGTAATAGCATGTTTGTATAAATCATGGTTTTAGCAGAAGCTATGGTAACCAACTAAGTATGCAAGAATCCTTTTGTGTTTGGGCTAACATGTTCATTAAATCTCAACCTTCCAAGATTATTAAGTTGTGCATGTCATTGGAGATTTTTGAATGGTTAAGATTCTACAA
The DNA here is from genome assembly GCA_036250425.1 of Stylosanthes scabra. Taxonomy (NCBI): domain Eukaryota; kingdom Viridiplantae; phylum Streptophyta; class Magnoliopsida; order Fabales; family Fabaceae; genus Stylosanthes; species Stylosanthes scabra. The sequence continues at coordinate 8,202 of JASCZI010272562.1, read as the reverse complement.
ACATATTAATACTTAGTCCAGGATAAGTGGTAAAAGATAGTTATTAAGGGCTTGTTTCATTTTCTATTATTTTGAAATTCATTTGTATTATGATAACATAACTGCATTGCATTCATTCTATTATTGTGTTTCCAAGATTTTTGCAAAAAAAATAATGAAAAAAAAACAAAAATATTGTTTTCTTATTTCATTGCATAAACACAAAAAAATATTAAACAAAAAAGAGCATTTTTTGTAAGTAAATAAAAGTAGAATATAAATTACCTTGATGTTCCTGAAAATAAATAGAGGAGATACAAGAATGTAAATTACCTTGCTCAGGTACTTCTTCTGAATTTTCAATGCCTCCTCACATGCCTTTTTAGCATCAAGACTTGAAGTAATGTCACCCAAGATCTGAAGAGATAGTTAAATGAGATACATGCAAGAAACATATTCAAGAATATATATATATATATATATATATATATATATATATGAAGACAAACCTGGACAACGTCATCGACGCCCTTGGCTTCAGTCAAAATTCGCCTATTCTTGATTTCTAGCACACTTGCAACAAGGAAAACAGATAGTGCACAATTTTCTTCCACATTGCCCGTCTTCACATTTTTCCTCTCAAATTTTCCATACTGCTTCAAAATTTTGTCACTTAGTGTTTGTGGAGAGGCACTTGCTTTAGCTCGATCTGGCTCTTCGTATTTCGCAAAGATGTTTGGATTGTATTCCATGCCCCATATCAACTGGAAACAATCTATGTTATGTCATACAATGAGCTTTCAATTTGAAGCCGGAATAAGCTCCAAAGTCAATCTCATCATGGTAGTAGAAAAAGGATGGCTCATCTACTTGTAAAAGAGTTTATTTATCAATGAAACTAATATTGTTAATAGCATTTATCCTTACCTCCCAAAGATACAAAGTATCTGCGAAAGAAAATTCTCTCCGAAAAAGAACCATCAGCATGCGAAATGCAAATAGATACTCTCCACCATCTAAGTCCTCTGTGAAATAAAAAGAGATGAAGCTTCAGGATTTTATTTTTTTCTCACATTTATACAGACCCTTTTTTACTGCATGAGTGCAATCTTTTCAGAATACTTCTCCCTCTGGGAGAGAATCCACAAACTGCTACAGTATGAATTTTCATAGGACACAAGTGTTGGTATATGCACAAACATCTATTATCAAGGTACCTCTAAACACGATTAACAAAGAAAAAATTCTTTACCGAAAAGATTCACTCTATTTAATTGAAAACTATGCACGCCACTTGGAGCATTTGAGACTGCTTCTAGTAGGAATAAAAGATAGAAGAATCTAAACTATGGAACTATATCGAGAAGTATTAGAAGCTGGCCAAAGAAGTTTTACTCACCAAGGTGTTCATGAAGTTTAGGATCAACTGTTTTCATTATCTGTGAGAGTGTAGCCAACTGAGATTGCACCCCCATTGAACTTGCACTGGTCCTGAAATTCTCTCTCTGTTGGGGAAACGGCAGGGGAAAACACCAAAATATGAATTGATTGTGGTCAAACATTTTAAATCTTCCAAAAGAAAACAATGAACTACAGCAAACAGCTAAATGATAACTTAGCGGGTAATAAATAATTCTTCCATAGAACGAAACGTAGTAATACAATGATCAACTGTATACTCAGTTGATGAATTTTTACAGAAAGGACAACATTATTATAACAAGAAAGTAATAGGCTACTACTCCTTGAGGAATCGCTTTCAATCCCATCCATGCCTCTTGTTAAAAAAAGATAAGGATTCTCTCATGATCAAATGAACATGACCTTGTAATACTCACATCTCCACCACTGATTTTTATCTTTTGAACATTTTTTTAGAATAATAAAATAAATGGTTGAGCTGTGAACATGACAGTAGCTTTTTCATGAAAGGATTCAAAGACAAACCACAAACAAAGCTTTTGACAAATCTCTTTGGTTAAATAATTCCTCAGGACCACTAGGTTGTATTTGCTATAGATCAATTATTGATACAAGAAACAG